>JAKSZP010008089.1:0-142517 GCA_022478985.1 Massospora cicadina | reverse complement strand
TTATAGCTTATCATCCAGTCATATTGAAATCTAGACATTATCCCCCCTTGACTGGATAAAAAGCTTCTATTGCTTGTATGGCTAAAAGGAACTTCATGTGTACCCAGTTGATAGTCTGGCCACCAACGGGTTCCTTAATACTATAGGCGTCAAACCCAATCTTCTCAATTATCTCAAACAGTACAATCCATATGCTGGCAAGCCTTTTCCTTATTTCAAACCCATGTTCTACATGAAACAGAACAAAATATCCCACCCCAAACCTGGGGAGGCTGCCGCATCTACATTGATCAGTCGCCTGATATCAAACCTTCTTGATAAAGTCTAGTAAAAAATGCTTCAGTTTAGAGTTTAGTCAGTATATCTGTTAAGGCAGACAAATAGCGTTGGGTATTGCCCCTTGTTATCTTCCACACAGGAATAAAGCAATGCCAGCAACGTTGGATGTCTTCCATAAAGTATTTGGAAAGGGCTCGTGTCAGTTGCTGAGTGGTAGCTAATATTTTATGCAAAGACAGCAGTAGATAAGAGGGAACTCCATTCTGAAGGCCGCTCATTTACAAGCTTGCCTAAAATATTTACCAAGTTTTTATTGACCCATCCTTCCATTTCGCTTGATTTGGGGTGATAGGGTGTAGTCAAGACCCCACGGATTGCCATTAGTTCATTCAACTTGGTCAGGATATGTGATGTTGAATTAATTCCATCGTCCATGAGAATAAATTGTGGACAATCATGTCGCTGTATGACACACCCCAGGATGAAATTGGAGGTGGTAACAGCCCTAAATCATTGACATCTGGCTTCCACCCAACTTGTCATATAATCAATGGCTACTATTATATATTTGGAATGGTTTGCGCCAATCGGCAGAGGACCACCACATCCAGAGAAAATGTATGCCATGAGAAACTAGGCTAATCCAGCTGGTAGATGGTCTTCCAGTGGAATTGTTTCTCCACATGGCACTGGTGACAACAAGCAACCTTTTTGAGCACATTATAGTGCATACTCTCCCAATAGTAATGGGGTCATAGAAAACTTCAGCACTTTTTAAAACCCTCCACGACCCACCGCTCTATGAGCATTTATAATAAATTGTGTGTCTAGCAAAAGGTTTCAAGAAACTCAGCATCAAGTCGACAATCTGCCTATATAGTTCCTCATCATGCACAAAAGTATCCCATCATAGCCCATCCAGCTCTTTAATCACCTGTGGTGGCTCATCATAATATTTGCCACAATCATCTTTTGTACATTATGTCCGCCAAATCTTCTGTAATGGTGACTGTCATTAATTGGGAAAGACGGTCTGCGTTCTGGTGATTCTTCCCTGGGCGGTGTACAATCCTAAAGCTATATGCTTGGAGCTTTAAGGCCCGTCATGCAAGCCATCCTTCAGGTTCACAGAGATTCTTCAGCCAACGCAAGTATGTGTGATCTGTTACTACTTTTAATTTAAACATGAAGGTATAAATGGAACTGTTTATATGCGTATATTATCGCTAAGAACTCCCACTTGGTATGGTGTAATTCTGTTCAGGGCTTGTTAATCTTCGGTTACAATAAGTTACAGGATGTTCCACACTGTCATCATCTTTTTGGGATAGCACAGCCCCTACGGCGGAAAGGGAAGCATCTGTTTGTACAATAAATCCTCTTAAAATTAGGTTATTGCTAAATAGGCGCGCTAGCTAATACAGTTTGTAGAACATCAAAAGTTTTTTGACATCATTATGTCCAGTCAAAGGTGACATTATTCTTTAATAGCTCAAAGAGAAGAGCTAGTACAGTTGAAGTTGGTAATGAACCGCCAGTAGTAACCAACCATCCCAAAAACAGCTGAATATCACACTTATTGCCAGGTGAGTCATCTTTTGTATATCTACCACCTTTGCTGGTTGAGGACTAAGCTCTTTAGAGTCTATCACAAACCTAAGGTATTCCAACTACTCCTTAAAAAAGTGCACTTTTGGGGATTAAATTTGATGTTAGTTTTGGGGGTGATGGAACACTTGCCTTAAGTGATTGAGATGATCTGTAAACATCCGTGTGAACATATTAATATTGTCAAGGTAGACTAGAACGAAAGACAACGTTACATCACCCAAAATAGTATCCATAGCCCTCTGGAACGTAGCTGTGGAGTTGCACAAACCTTATGTCATAAGTGTAGGGTGTAACAACCCTTTTGAGGCGATACTAATGCACTTCTCTTGTTCCACCACTGACAACTCTATTTGCCATTACCTCAAGATCAAGTCCATAGCGTTGAAATATTTGGCACCACTCAGCCAATTCAAAACATCATCAATTTGCAGAAGCAGGTACAAGTCTTTTTTAAAGCTTTTCAGTTTCCATTAGTCAATTACTATTCTATTGGAGCCATCTTTCTTTTTGACAATTAAAACCAGGGAAGCCCAGGGACTCTTTGAAGTCTCTAATATTCCCTTTTCAATCAATATGTCTATCTCAGTGGATACAACTTAGTCCGATACCTTAAGTGATGGATAACCCTTGACTGAATAGGAGGGTTGTTCCCCGTGTCCAATCAATGCACAATTCCATGTGTATATCCTAAATCATGGTTGTCAGATGCAAAGATGCTTTGGTATTTCGCAAACAGATCCATGACCCTGTCCTTTTGATCCTCTGACAGGCCAGTTATTGCCTCATCTAGAACCACAGTTGTTATGCCAGATGAGGCTTTTAATGGTAGCCCAAGATTATCCCACAAACCAGAGTCATGTATCCGGTGAACCTCATCAATAGGAACCAGATGCAGATAAGCCGCCACTTGATGCCTTTGTACCTTCATAGATCCCTTCTGCAGGTTAATTATCAACATCTTTACTTCCCCCTGCCCTGGTAACTGGGGCCCAGGAGCCACATGAGGTTTGAGCCACAATTGCTGATAGGTTCCCATAAATTCATTATATAGACCTTCTGGAATATCAATTTCAGCTCCATCCAAAGTATGACCTGATTCCAAGAAGATATGCTTAAAGCACTATCCGCTTGCAGCGGAATACATTGTACTCATAAATCTGATTAGGAAGCACTCAGGTCCTCCGCTTCATCTGCTGATTTTGAGCAGGAATCACCCCATAACTGTATGCAAGATTAGTTTGTCTGTAGCGGATGGAGTCCTTTGTGCTTCCGTTGGAGGTGAAGTAAATGGGGATCAGTTGGCATATAATGCTAATGGTTTCTTCTGACATATTGACCACTGCCCCAAATTGCCACATGAACGTGGTTCCAATCAGCATATCATAGTTTTTATCATGTAAAACCACAGAAGGATTAATTGCCTAACTGACTCAAACCTCAAAGGCAGCGCGCTGTAAGTGCCCTCCAACAGTGTTCTGTGCCCCTGCGGTCCCATACACTACCCTTTGTTCCACATCAGACTTGAGCGTTAGCTTAGCTATGAGCTTGGTGAGATTTATATTGACAGGAGCGCCAATATTGATATTCACCCTAATTTTGATATCTTATACAAAAATGTCACAGTATGTACTCTCTGAATATGAAGAACCATTGGTGCTTCTTACATAAGTATCCAAGGGCTTTTAGTCATTTAGAAAAGTGAAAAGATCACTGCCAACATGTGGATACTCCCGGAATTTTTCTCTACTGGAATTGCCACTTTCCCTACCTCTAAAGCTGAGACATGTATTGTGGTTCGCTGCTTACTGTACCATTCCGCTCAAGGATTTTCCAGATGTATGGTTTTTGCACCTCTTTGCAGAGCTCTGTGCCACATTTGTCAGCGATACCGTTCTCTAGACTGTCGCTGAGGTCTGAAGGTGGCTCAAAGCTGAAAATTTTCTAAAAGGTTAAGAAGGAAACGGAAAATGGTTAGAATACTGAATATCAGATTAAAAGTTGTCACTACTTATAGGGTGAATGGGGATATGGTGCCTCAGGATCGTCAGCCCCATCCATTCAGGATCTTTCCTGGTCTTCCAGATTGACTGGCTCGTGGCATCCTCAGTGTATTTTGCCGCCACCTGACCAAATTGGTGGAAACGCCACCCCACGTGACTCAGGAATTGGTGATGAGTTTCCTGAAGTCATTTTTGTTTTGATAGGTTTTAGAGTTTTATTGTTATGGCTCAATTTAGAAGTGGTGAATTTGATTTTTTTATTTTCTTAAATCCTGACAACTCCCCATCAAGATTTTTTCAGAGGGGGGTATAGGGCTGAAGGACCTGGACATGCACTCAATTGACCACAGTCCCCTGAATGACATCGGCAATGGAGCTCATACTTCATATTATGAATGACCTTATATTGTCCAGGCCAAAGATTGTCTAGCTTATATTGTCAGCTTCCAGGGTGATGGGGACAGAATTTAACAAGGTCACCTAACTGGAAAGTTGATAAGGAGGGTCAGCTGAGATTAAAACGAGATGTCTCTCATTCTGTAGTGGTGTTGATGACTTGTGTGGCTAGGGATTGAAGCCAGACAATTTCTTTAGATAAGGCTCTCATAGTTAATTCAGAGTTCTCTGTTGTGGAGTTCTTGAGCAATGGTCAGATGCTACTTTGTATCTGAGGTGCACGCCCATATAGGGCTTCAAATAGCGACTTCTTGATGACTTGATGGTAGTTTACCCTGTAGGCATGAAAAGCGCTGGGTAAGTAGTGATTCCAACGGGCCAGATCAAAGGCAGCCAACTTTTGTAAAATGAAAATAAGATTTCCATTAGCACGTTCTACAGTCTTTTAGTAGAGGTGTGGTAAAGGGCAGCGAAACTCTGGGTAGTGCAAATAGCGAGGTAAGTGCTTTTATTACCTGTGAAGTGAAGTTCAACTGTTGTCCAAAAGTAAGGTTTGGGGGCACCTGTGCTGGGTGAAAATATATTGAACAAGGAAGAGAGCTGTGGCTTTTTGTGGCAGCTGGGACCAAAATTGCTTCACCCCACTTGGTTAAGTGATCCATGGCAAAAATAATATACTTATGGCCATGTAACGCAGTAGGAAGAGGGCCCACCCCATCAATGCTAATCCACATTGAAGGGCCCAGTCGGGGTAACAACTGAGTGTTGGATTTGAAAATTTGCTTGGTCATGTGATCGGCAAGTCATACATGCCTCTAAGACCTCTTGGATTGTTTCTACCATTTGTTCCCAGTAACATTGTAACTTCAGCCATTCGTGAGGCATCTTAATGGCCCCATGTCCCACAGTAGAATAACTCTCTAGAAAATTATCAGTTCATGAATAGGGGCAGACTTAAGGGAGCCACTTACTACTGACCTTCTTGTAGAGAAGCCCATTCTTAATTTGAGTGTCTCAAATCGTCCTGAAGAGTTCAGCTTGGACCTCAGGAGTTTCTGATTCCCACTGCTTTGGGTGACCTATTAGATCATACATCTGGTCCTCCTTGGGGGTCAAGGCTGTTAGCACTGGCATCCTGGAGAGGCTGTTGGCATTTTGGTGAATTGTGACTTCACGATGGACTTTGGTGAAATCATAGCTCTGAAGTCGTAAAGCCTACCTGACTTGTCAGCCATCTGGGTCCTTCATTTGCTGGAGCCACCGGAGTGAGGAGTGGTCTGTAACAATTGTAAAGTGAGTAACATAGAGATAAGGCCGGAAATGTTTAATGTCTAGCAAGACATCCAGGCACTCCCTCTTGGTAATGATGTAGTTACATTCAGCTTTACTCAACCTCAGCTAAAATAGGCTACAGGATAGTCAACTTGGTTTTCATCATGTTGGGCTAGGATAGCCTCAACGGCACCATCACTTTCATCTGTAAATAACAAGAAGGGTTGGTCAAAGCGCGGTTGGGCTAGAATGGGTTTAATATATAAAGCAGTTCTCAAGGCATTAAAAGCCTGTTTTTGTTCATGCCGCCATTCAAATGGCACATTCTTCTGAAGGAGGTAGAACAGTGGATCAGCTAGGTCTGCAAACCGGGGGATAAACTGATAGTAATAGCCCACCATGACTAGGAATACCTGGGAATCCCTTAAGCTTTGGGGCGTGGCATTCTCTCTATAGAGTCAACATTGTCTGATATAGGCTGGATGCCATCCTTGGAAACTTTGCGTCACAGGAACTCCAGTTCAAATTGAAAGAAAGAGTACTTTGAAGGTTTAAACTTTTTTGAAGCATTCCATAGCTGATTGAAGGTTTCCCTGAGATGCTTGATGTGCCCATTAAAGGTTTGTTATAAGACAGTAATGTCATCTAGGTAGATGATAATCATAGAAGCTTCAAGTCCTAAATTATCCCGTCCATGGCACGTTGGAAAGAGGCTGGGACGTTACAAAGGCCGTGGGACATCCTTGTGGGCTCAAAAACCCCTTCATTGGCTATGAGCGTGCACTTAGCTCAATATTAAGGGGCAAGCTCAACCTACCAAAATCTGCTGGCAAGGCCCATGGCAGGAAATTACTGAGATCTGGCAAGCAGGTGGAGGGAATCGTCAATTAAGGGTAGAGAATAACTGCCCTTCTTGGTGATGGAGTAGAGTCATTGGTAGTCCATCACCACCTGGTGGCTGCCATCCTTCTTCTGAACCAGCATAAGAGGAGAGGCCTAAGGGCTGAACAATGGTACCAGGAGTCTGGCATCAAGTAGTTTTTGAGTTCCACTGCTACCTGGGATTCTTCAATCTTGCTTTTTTTGGTAAGGTCAGTACTGGGAGGGGGAGCATCCCCAGTTTCCACATGATGTAGGACTCCTTAAACTCTTCCAAAGTTTTAGGTCAAGGTTGAATATAGGGCTGAATAATCCTCCAACAACTTTTGAACTTTATGTTATTGGTCGTCTGAGAGGTCCTTGCTGATATTGGTGTTGACCAGGCTGATTAATGGATGTGTCTTCAACCCAAAAATCTCTTAAGTCCCCAAAGCTTCGGACATCATAAATAGCCTCCTCTGGTAGAAGTCAGACATAGGTGGTAGGACTGTTTTGACCTACTTTTTTGGGTTTATATGCAAGGTTGGCCAACAACACTGATATAGATCTGACATAGACTAGATATCTTAACCCCAGGCAGGTTAGCGCCTCTTTCATGGATGGGTTATCTAGGCCTCTGATTTTCAATAATTATCTTGAGGGGATGTTGACATAGACCCAGGTTTTGGCAATGACTTGGGACTTCGGAGGTATGGCATTCATCCTAGGTAAATAGATCGACATGCCCTCTTGCCCGACAACATTAAGAGAGAGAAGTCAGACTTAGGAGCCTCTAATGTGAGGTTTGAGCTGATTGATTTTGCCTTCACTCTCCAGTGAAAGGCTCAGGCTTTGACTTCAGTTCTAGAATCATGAGGGGTCTCAAAGATCAGAGTGACCAGATGCCCTAGTAGGGATAGAAAGCCGCCATCATAAGGGAGTACTGCTAAATAGTCTCGAAGATATTAAGTCCTGAGGAGCAGGTCATAGCTAGATTTATCTGGAGTGACATCGGGGGTTGTAGGAATCCAGCTTAGGGGTGCTCGCTAGTGCTAACGCCGCTGGATCTCACAAAGGCTTTTATATTTTAATAAAATATACACTGATAAAAATTGTGGTTTTATGGTTTTTACTAGTAGCATGGGGTATATATGAAATGTGATCACCTTGATGTTTGACTGATCAGTATTTTAATTGTTTTGAGGGTCAGGGAGAATTCAAGGATAGCTTTGGAATAGCTTCAATGCGTTCCAAATTTGGAAATATGGTAAACTATCCTATCAGATGATGGTATTGGAGTTACTAATTTTGGTGGAATGACAGTTGGGATGGGGTTTTGGGGCAAAATGTACCCATGTGGTAAGGTTTTGGTGTACTTCAACTAATCACTACTAGATAAAGTATTTATACCTTGGGGGGACCTCCAACACGCCTATAAAAGGGGACCCCACATAGGTGTTTTGAAGGACTTGGTGATGGTTGGGGGAGTACCTTCCGCTGGTTGCCCCAAAGTCTGTCATGTGGTCAGAGTAATTCGACCATTTTACTTTGGCGCCCGTGCAGGTGTTGAAATGGTGTTACCCCAATTAATGGGGTTCTAACAAGAATTAGCCAGGGTCTTTTGGCTGATATCCTCGATATTTTCGATATCCTTATTATTAAAATTGTATTTGGGCTCATTGGAAGCTCATAGATGGCCAACATTTCCTCATTTCAGCTAAATTTGACCCAAGATATTCTTCCTCTGCAGTTTAGAGGGCACACGTCCAGCAGGAGTTTTTACAGCAAGCTTTCCAAACCGTAATAGTAGAGAGGAATAAGCTCCTATAGATTGGGTACATTGGGTGCCAGCCATGCCATACTCCATATAGTGTGGCATATCTGTAGTGATCTTGACGCGCTTCATTAACTTGGATGATATGACATTCATGTGGGTGCCATTGTCAAATATAACAAGGACTGGTATCTTATGAACTTGAACTGCGACCTGAGTAACCAAACTTCTGAACTGGGGCAGCAGCGTGAGGACCATGGGAGAGTCATTGGAATAAGAGTAAGCAGTATCAATTTCTTTATTATTATTGGATACCAAAACTTCTCCTCTAGATGCATTAGCTCCAGGTACGTTCAAGGTTATGAAGAATCCTTGAGGCTGGGTAGGGGTTTCAGCATAAACGCCTTGTCCCTCATGCTGACGGCCTTTTCCCACCTCCTTGGCAAGTTGTTTCCAGCAGGTCTTGGCACTGTGTCTGAAACTGTTACAGTAATTGCATCGAGGTCAAAGATTTTTCTGGTCTTTGACCACATGGACTCTAGGATGGTTAGAGGGACCTGTAAAGTCACCTTAAAGTGTAGAGTAGACGCAGAGGTCTTGTTAAGCGCTTCCTTGATCTCTCAGATGCAAGTAAACCCATTATTCTGTTCAATCATATGCATTTGAACCTCATGGTAGGATCCTAGCGCAGAAATGATGATAGTAATAGCATCATCCAGGGTGATAAGATTTGTAGTGATTAAGGGTTGTGCTTGGTCATAAAAGTGGCTGGCAAACTCCATGGAGCTTTCTTCTATATTCAGTTGGATACCCATGAACGCCTGTTTTTGTTGGACAGAGTTTGGTTGCTGCCAAACTCTTGGATTAAGGCTGTATGGACCTGTCCCAGGTGTTGCACTCCTTCATATGGGGGTTCATGATCTCCTAGGCAGTGCTATCTAGGCAGATGTGGATATGCTTTACCTTATGCCAGTTTCTGACGCCTCCATGGAGCTTTCATATGCGTACAGGAAAGAGGCAATGCTCTTCTGGCCAGGGGTCAGCCTTTCTTTAAAACTAGATTTAAAGTTAGTTACAAGATGAGTGGAGAGGGAGTTAACACCAGGGATAACCACTGGCTTCAAATCTTAGTTTCTGCATAGTCATGGGGCATGCTGGTTTAGCCGTCGCCATACGCCCTCAAGGTCCTCTTGGATGACATCCCAGTTTTGGTTGAGGGAGGAAACGGAAGCCTTATTTATGATTTGCTCCTTTAGAAATTGAACGTCAGCGCCCTGAAAATTAAGCTGTCTCTCATAAGTAGTCAAACGGGTTCAAACCCTCAACAAGTTTTCTCAAGTAAAGAGATGAAAGTATCAGTAAGTTTAGCAAAAACACTTAGGTTTCCCATTTCGTCTGAAAGGGTGTCAATGGAGGCCCTAGGGTCGAGGGGAACTTCATCCACTTGGAGTTTGCATCCCTGAGCTACATTCCGAATTTGATCACATAGGGCAGCCAAGGTTGTTATCACATCCTTCCACCATAGGTCCTCAGGGCCATCACGGGTGGGAGCTGAGGGGCCTGAGGGGCATGGGAGGTCCACGGGGACCCTCTGGCCCTTAGGGTCCTACACGTCCTTTGGGGCCTTCTGGCCCCTTAGGCTCTTCAGGACATTCACACCTGGAGGAGTAGTCACGAGAGGCCAGCTCCCTATACTGTTGTTATAAGGCCATACCTGATCCTCGACCTGAAGGAGGCGCTAATTCCAAATTGCCTTGAGAAGTTGGACTTTCTGATGCAGAACGTCCTCAAGGTAGCCAGAAATCCTGCTATTTAAAGCCATAATTTGATCTTGGACCTCGTTGATAAACCATCAATTATCAATAATGACCTCACAGTTGTCATTACCAAAAGAGGAGGCTGCATTATATAATCTGATAATGTGAGTGCGCAGGGCCTAAATGAGCCCTAGTTGTCAGGACTTATTGATGGTGCAACACAACTAGTTAGAGTATGTGGTGAATAGCTGTGTGAACAATGTTGTGGAGGCAGCATTCAGGACCCAGTGCAAGCTCTCCTGCTAGTAGCTGGGCTGAGTCATAGAGGTCCCATATTGTAGAGGGGATGGAATAGGCACGGGAACAGCTGGAGTGGGCGCCCATGGAGTAGATGCCATTTATCAATTGTTGGACAACATCGTTAGTGTTCTTGTACTGAAGTTGGTACTGGCTTCCATCAATAGAGGGCAGGGAGAACTGAAATGCGGCCTGTAATTCTAACCTTTCAGGTTGCGCAGGTGAAATTTCATATTGCGAGGTACTAACCCATTGAGAAACACTTCTCAACTTACCAGCGGATTGGCCTTCAGGGCTATTAGTATTTTCCATTTCTTGTGATAGACGTTTTCATTTGGGACATCTTGGAACCCCTGTAGTGAGCACCACGTTTGGTGCTACAGTTCTCTAGACTGTCGCCAAGGTCTGGAAGTGTCTCAAAGCTGCAAATTTGCAAAAAGCTCAAAAGAAGAAATGGAATGGTTAGAATACCATATAATTATTAGGTTAAATGTTGTTGATATTTATAAGGTGAGTGGGGACATGGTGCCTTGAGGATTGTTGTGTCCCCAATAATTCAGTATCTTTCCTGGTCTTCCAGATTGACCGCCTCATGAGCATCCTCAGCGTATTTCGCCACCCACCTGATCAAATCGGTGGAAACGCCGCCCCACATGACTCAGGAATTGGGGATGAGTTTCCTGAAGTAATTTTTGTTTGGATAGGTTTTAGAGTTGACTCGTTGCTGCTCAATTCAGAAGTTGTGAATTTTTTTTTACTTTATTTTCTAATACCAACATAATTATTGGGTCTCTCTCATCCTGAGGCCAATATTATAAGGGATCTGTTAATACAATAAACTGTCATATTGAGTCCCAACCTGACCTCAAGTGACTTGTGGGAATCCTCAGCAACAAATAGATTTGAGTTAGAAAAAGTAGAACATCCTATCTATACTCCGCTTGCCCTTTTCCTATCTCATTTGGGCCAGCTGATACCTCATGGACATCCAGTTTGCCTGGACAGCTAGTTGCATAATGGCCTCGTGGCCACACAAGAAAAAAACATTAGTAAACAGCACACTTCTTTGCATCCCCCAAAAAACAGGTTTGAAATTAATTGCTGAATTGTAGTTTGACTGAGGGTGAACAGGCTGAGTAAAATGGGGCATTAAGGAGTTGCCAAAGCACCAAGTGAACAAGTATTCCCTAGTGGATTGTAATTCAGTTATTGTTGTCCCATATCCAGAGGGGATTTTGTAACGGTTGCAGGGGCTTTCTGCTCCACATTAGGAACACTAAAAATGACAGATAGATGGTACAAATGACTAACAATTTCAAATGTCTCCACATCTTCCTGAAGAATGTAGGACATAGCCTTATAAAATTCTCAATATGGCTTAATAGCCGCCATCATTGCTATACCCACCTCCTCTTTAGTTAAGATATTTGCTCCCAGCAACACATGAGTCTCAGCTGTGAAACGCTCAGCAAACTCCACCAAGGACTCACCCTTGTAAAAAGCTATTGTCAAAAACTCTGTTTTGCGCTAAGCCATTTTTGTCTTGCCTTTAAACAGAAAGATCACAATCTCCTTCAACTCTGGGTAGGTTATAGTACTATTTATAAGATAAATTGTGACTAAGTCAGCGCTTGCAACGTCCAATGTGGATAAATCAGTTTGCTTTCTGCTAATTTGAAGCCCCCTCCACTGCAAATTCAAACCTGTCAAAACTGGGCTCCCAAGACCCAGTCCACCACTGGCCCTACACCACTCGCCCCATATGTGGCTGTACCAACTCCAATTGGTCCTGTCCAAATGGACGGCCTTTCCAGGCACAGTGCTGAGGTGCGGTGCACAGGCCTCTGTCACCTTGGACCCCGGGCAGAGGTGCCCCAAAACCCTTATCCGCTCATGAGGTCAATGGGCCATGGTGCAGCTAACTGGCCTCTGTTGCCTCAGGCCACTCTGGCTCTCAACTGGTCAGGGCAAGACCTCTCCAAAAAGGAGCCCAGCGCATACACCCCCTTTCCCTGAAGCACCGCCATCTTCTCGCCCTAAAAATCGTTTCAAATAGATTAAATTTAAATAAAACGGGTTTAGCAAAAAGCGGCCTATATTGAAAGTGGACTCAAAGTTGGAATAAAATTCCAAAGTGAGGCCCATCAGGGCTGAACCTGCTTTGAAATACTCCAAAAAAGGCTAAATGAATTGTGGGTAATGAGGGGCGCAAAAGCCTCCAGAATTGAAAGCATCCAGGAAACTCGGCGGAGAAATGGAGGGGAACCTCAGAACAAACAACCAATCAAAATAAACTATTTATTAAATTTAATCCATTATTGACCTGAATAGGAAAGTCCTACTCAGAATAACGGAATTGCAACTATTGACACACATGAATTTCATAATTCCCAACCTTATGGGATTCATGTGTGATCACAATTGTTACACTGCCCTTTCATAAAAAGGAAATACTGGTGGACTCGGACCTGAACTGGCAAGGCAGGCGTGCAGCAACTAACGACTTTTTTGACAGGGGACCTTTTTTGCGAGCAACTTGGGGTTTTGACCAAAAATCCAGAGCCCCCAGATCAAATCAACGGGTTCTCTGGAGGTCTCCTGGTGGGCACAATAGGCCATCAACTGCCAGCAGTATGGCCCACCCCCAAGCTCCCCATCCCCTTTGTAGGAAGGCCCTACAAACCAACGAAAGGGACCGATGGCCCATGGCAATGCTTGGGACATTGATCGCGGCCATCTTGCGGGATGCCTGGAAGCACAGCCCGCCAAGGTAAGGTGACTTTAGAATTATGTCAAGACTGGGCTCCCAAGACTCAGTCCGCTACCAGCCCTACACCACTCACCCCCATATGTGGCTGTACCAACACTGATTGGTCCTGTCCAAATGGACGGCCTTGCCAGGCACCATGCCAAAGTGCAGTGCATCAGCCTCTGTTGCCTCGAACCCTGGGCAGAGGTTCCCCCAAAATCTCTATCTGCTTTTGGGGTCAATGGGCTAAGGTGCGTCCAACTGGCCTCTGTCACCTTGGGCCACTCTGGCTCATGACTAGCCAGGGAAAGTCCTCTCCAAAAGGAGCCTGGCGCATCCACCCCCTTTTCCTGAAGCACCACCATCTTCTCGCCCTAAAACTCACTTCAAATAAATTAAATTTAAATAAAACAGGTTTAGCAAATAGTGGCCTTTGTTGAAGTGGACATGAAGTTAGAATAGAATTCCAAAGTGAGCCCATTGGGGCTGAACTCGCTTTGAAATACACCAAAAAAGTCTAAATGAATTGTGTGTAATGAGGGGCGCAAAAGCCTCCAGAATTGATGGCATTCAGGCTACTCAGCGGTGATATGGAGGGGAACCTCAGAACAAACAACCAATCATAATAAACGATTTATCTAAATTTTATCCATTATTGTCCCAAATAGGAAAGTCCATACTCAGAATAACAAAATTGCAACTATTGACACACATGAATCTCATAATTTCCAACCTTATGAGATTCATGTGTGATTAAGATTGTTACAAAACTGCTCAAAGAATCCCAGTATATTTTTCAGCGGTTAAATGGGGGCTGCTGAACATTGCAAATACTCTCCTCTCTAGCACAACTATTTTATCTACTCTCTGCGCAGTATAGCCACTCTTTATTGTCAATCAAGCAGTTGGTAAGATGGTTGGTTTGGCCCCCCACCAAATGCAGTTTGTGGAAAGCCCTGGAGAGATTCTTGGTTATACTTTTATTCTCTTGGAAAAGCACCTTTTGAGCCTGGAGTAGTGGATCCAAGGCATGCTTCAGTTCCACATATTGAGATAAATCAATGAGCTTAGGTAGTACTTCATCAAGATGAGCTGGTTTCTTTATGGAGTTGGCAAATATAATTTTTAAAAAGAAGTTGATCAATGGACCCCTGTAGTGAGCACCACTGTTAACTTTTGGCTTATTTGACTGATTCTGCTGAATGGGTTGCACAGGGTAAACCCATTGAGTAATGGACGAGCAATATGAGTATTGTTGGCCCTTGATAGCTAAATTATAACAAATACTTAATAAGGAGCTATTTCCCCGATGATAACACTTTATTTGATATTTAAACTAACAGTACTTCCGTTGTTTCCTATTTTTAGCACTAGTGTTGCTTGATCAAAAATGAGGAGCCATTACGCATCTTTGTTTGCAAATGGGTCAAACAAAGAGCTTTATTAGAAATAAAAAATTCTTTATATGACTCCCCAGATAACAGCAATAAAAGCCATATCAGAAGGAGAGAAAGCTTTGATAAACTTTTATCTGGTGCTCACTTTAGCTGGAAGACCATGGTGGACAGCATTGGGGTGGGAGCATCAGTGACATGGGGTATAAGGAGGTAAAGTTGTGGTTTTTCTTCATTTGTGAGACCAGAGATGTCCAATGCCTCAACTTATTGAGCAAGGTGACGCTCAGTGAAAGTGATGAGAGCTGGTACACAAGTGAAAGATTTGATGCGCCATTATGTTTCAGGATAAATCGGGGTTAAAAAGAGAAGTTTTGCTGCATTAATGCAAGCGTGTCTCACAACAAAAGTGAGCTCTTCAATTTCATTTTTTCTTCTTCCTCAAAATTATGAGGGAAATTGGTGATAAAAATACCCTCAACAAGGGATTCCATTGCCCCATGGAGTTTCTGGTGTAGTAGGGTTTTTTAGGAACTGCAGCGGCTTTGACTGTTTTTTGATTTATTTTTTATTAATGTGATAATCTTTTATAGGATGAAAAAGGTGGGGCGTGATTTGGGAGGATTGACAAAAAGTTCCACCAATGCAAAATCTGGCTTAACGTTATATGACCGGTCATTTTTGTCAATCCAATTGAGACGCTCAAAAGGATTTGACTCAGCTAATGCTGGTCCAGCCACCGGAGTCAGCAAGTTGGCTGCGCTTATTGGTTGCAAACTGTTAACCATGGCAGCTTAACTGAAACTGTTTAAGCCATTGGCTCATGTTGGTGTAAATCGACCAAATTTTTAAAAAATTTAAAATTTTGATTGGCTGCAGCTTTGGAAGCCATGCCAGAATTCGCCAAGGTTGGGGGCAGGAGAATCAAGCTCCATTCAAAAAATTTGGGTGTGGCAGCAGCCAAGCTGACGCTGGAGGTAAGAGAAGCAGAAGCGGTGGAGGTGGAAGCCATAGGGAATCTTCACTTTGAGTGATCAAGCTCAAGCACAAGGGACAAATGGTTTGGCTGTTCTCAATGCATTCCCAGAATGGGTGATCAGGGGTGGATCTGATCACCATGCAAGAGGAAATTGAGAGATGGGTGTCACAATGGAATGGTTGGATTGTCACAAAGGTACATGGCCCTGCCAAATGATCCGCTCCATTTGGAACCATGAATTGCAGCATGGGTTCTGTGCCGCAAACAGACAAACCCTCTGTGAGCTCATGGCAGAGGCATTTTGGGGAAAGGTGGGATGGCAACCCAGCAAACTGTAACACCAAAGTGGCCTTATCCAAGAGCTGGGTGCAAATGGTAGGAAGGGGCATATTTTTTAAAAATTACCCGCAGCTTAGATGCTGCCATTGCATTGGCTTCAGAATGGAAGCTAAGATTGTTATACTCCTTGAAGTGGTGAAAATTGATAAAGACAGCAGGTTTATACACTGCTGTGGCCATCATGATGATGGCCATGCTTGCATATGGAAAAATTCCCATATTTGGCCTATAGGTCTAAATTCAAAGTTGCTAGTTGGAGCACCAAAGAGCTCAAGAACACCTCTTAAGAGCTTGCGAGGTGGTGGGCCAAGTACTGATGGGGGACATAACGCCTAGTAGCGTTAAGAGGGCTAGCAGAGCCAGCCAGGCATGCTTTAACAGCGGGCAAAACACTCCGGCAGGCAGCGCACCACCGCTCATGCTGGGGCAGCAGGCATCAATGGCATCAACATTCTGTTTTAGTTACTCAACTTGAGTGGCTGATTTTTTGTATTTTTTTAAAACATAAAATTTGGCTTCTATTTAGTCGATTGAAGAAAAAGAATGATCTCCATTATTTTTCTAGAATTCTTTCATTGTGAAAAAAACCCTCCCATCTTCTCACTCTCATGCTCACTATTAATCTTTGGTATCTCTTGTCAGATTCAATATGCTCTGCTAATTAATTCCCGATTTGGTACAATCTAACAGTTTCATTTGAACATTGAGGCTTTGGTGTAATTCTTTCAATTTACCAAACCATAATTTCTTTGATAGATTCACTTTTCCTTGACATAATATATTGCTCAATCTCAAGGATTGCTTAAATCTAAATTACAATCTGCCAGAATTATAGTTTATCATCCATTCATAATGGAATCTTGACAGAGGACTTCAGTAAAAAAATTGAAAAATTATAATTTAATCTTCAGAGTACATGATACGTCTGGGCTTGGCAATGGTCCAGTTCTGCAGTTTCCAGCAGTGCATGAGGTCCTGATGGTCCATCTGCATGGTCACTTTAGGTCACGCACCCTGAAGGAGGTACCATCTATGCATAAATGACCATTCCATGGCTGCAACTTATTATTGTAAATGGCTTAGGACTGTTCAGATGAGTGAACTTACACGAAAAATAAGTAACTGGATGTTCCAACCCATCTTTCTCTTGAATCAACATGGCCCCCATGGCCCCCAATGTCGCGTCACATTCTATAATGAAAGGGTTAGTGGGTTCAGCATGTTTTAGATTAGGCGGTGCTGTAAATACCTCTTTGATGGCGTCAAACATCTTTTGCATTCCACTATACCTCATAACAGAACATTTTTACCATCAAGGGATGAAGCGGCAAGGCCAGCTGTGAAAGGACAGGCAATAATTAATTAAAATTATGATGGTGCCCTGAAGCTCTGCAACTGCTTCTGTGTTTGGGGGTGGGCCATATGAGGATGGCCTCAATTTTTGCTGTGAGGAATCGCATAATCATCCTTCAGGACCAATTTACCATGGAAGGTAAACTCATCCCTGAAAAACTCGCACTTAGAAGGCTACTATATAAGTCAACCAAGTGCAAAGCCAACTCTGCCTCCATGTTCTTCTCATTCTGCTTGGGAGTGGTGGAATTTTATGATGTCATTGATATACAACACCACGCAGTTCAATTAAAGGTCATTGAGAACATCATTGATCATCTGCAGAATGTGACAGGGGCATTTTTAAAGCCAAAATGCATAGTGTGGAACTGGAAGATCTCTCTCCTGATACAAACCGCCATAAGCCACTCCTGACCTTTCGCCACCCAATTATGGTTGAATCTTCTCACGATACCAAGCTTCAAAACCCCAAGTTTTTGCAATTACCTGGCTAATCATTTTCTTGAGGGTAAGAGGGTAGGAATCTTGAATAATAATATTATTTATATGCCCATAGTCTAAACAAAGTCGCAACGTCTTGTCAGACTTCTGGGTGAAAGCTATGAGATATGCGGTATATGAGGTCTCTTTTAAACCACCATTTCAAGATCATATCATTTAAACACACCTCTAGGGCCTTGACTTCTTGCTATGTATAAGGATACAGAGAAAATTAATGTTAATAACACTTATGCTCAGCTGTAAGGACTATCATGATCAGATTGGTAGGGAACATCGTTAGCCTTCTTCATATTAGAGATGTACCTGTACTAATCCAATCTAGAAGGAAAATTCTCTGGCAATGACTCAGAGGAAGGAGGTGACACAATTGAAACCACCGCTCCTGCAGGAGAGAAAATATGAATAGATGAAATTTCGCCCTCACACGGAGAATTTTTTACAAAAAAACTTGGGTTCCAGATCTATAAAAACCTGCTGTCACTGCCACCAACAAACTCCTAGGATAACGGGAAAAACGAATCTTAAACAGAAGTGACCTAATCAAAGAAGCCAAACCCAAGTACTGAGAATGGTACTGGACGTCACACCAGTATCAGGTCATTGAGGCTGATGATGCACAAAAAGCTGATGGTCCTACGTCAAGATAAAGATCCAAACCTGAGTGAACTGCAAGCTCATAAAGTTCCTGGTGGCTCTGAAGTCCAAAAAAAACCTCAACAGAGACCATGTGAGTTTCCAACTGGATTTGACTGGTAACAGAACGTAAGCCTGATCCTGTGCATAGCTAAGATGTGAGAGGCACCTAGGAAGGAAGGGGTATTCTCCAAACCATCCCCAGGACATCTTCAGGAGAAGAAGCCACATTATCCACCGTCTGAATGAACCTTACCTCTGCCGCTTCCACCATGGATATCAGGGGCATAAGAAGATTTACTTACACCTACTCCTCTGAAGCGGTAGCTTTGACTGTAATAACACAAGCCTTAGAACCCACTGCGGTGGGTTGAGGGGGTAGATCAGCAACCACAGGAACAAACTACACCCCCACGCTTGCAGTCCATTTCTGCCTGCCCACTTGAGAAATAGGGGAAACCCCAGGTACTCTTCCATTCAACCTAAGGAGAATATACAACTGTTGTTTGGTCCAGGAGATATGTTCCAACCCAGCATAACAACAGCGATCTCATGAACAGGACAGCCTTTTTAGCAGACACCACCCTCACTGACGGTTAAACCTTCCATTGATATAACAAACCAATGCAGCACCCCACGCATATGGCAGGATGGA
The DNA here is from genome assembly GCA_022478985.1 of Massospora cicadina. Lineage (NCBI taxonomy): Eukaryota > Fungi > Entomophthoromycota > Entomophthoromycetes > Entomophthorales > Entomophthoraceae > Massospora > Massospora cicadina. The sequence continues at coordinate 123,670 of JAKSZP010008089.1, read as the reverse complement.
GAAGTATAAAATTTTTTGTCGCTCCATTATGCCATGTAGCGCGCTTATAATAAGACCAGCCTGGAACTCTGGTAGAGTGAACACCCAGAATTTCAGTCAGAATACCTCAGGTACAGCCATCCATATTGATGGATGAAATAATAGGAGGACAGCCATAAGCACAAGCCAAAAATTTCTATTTTGGCAATCAAAGTTTAATATTTGGTGGACTGCTAAACTTTGCAGATAAAATCTAAAAACTTGTTAAAAATCATTTTTATTGGAGTTTAAAGGGTAGAAAAATGAGGGAAATGGAGCGACAATGAAAACTGCCAGGGCCTGCTACCTTATAAGCTCACAAAACAAATTGGGGAACTAGATGATTTCATTCTCTGTCAGAAATAATTTTGCAATTTAATTACAATAGATCAACAACCAGAAATTCTTGTGATGCCAGATTGATTTAGCCTGGCCAGACAACTCACTCTTGAAGATCGTCACCAATTTTTCCCTCCTGATGCAATTCTTCTTGGCAAGTTAGCTTCATCAGGTGAGTGACTGGGTGCATCCATGGACAGGCCACATATTGCTGGTCCGTTGAGTTAATAAGGGGTTATTTGCACCCAAACCTATCAGAGACGTCCCTTGATTACTGGCAAAAAAGGGCCACAGCGGATGGGAATTCCAACAACCAGAACTAATTTACTCAATTTACTTTCAGCAGATTTTAGCTTAACTATATTGGCGGAATTTAAAATGTCAATAACATTCTTTCAAGGGAGAGAATCACTGCCAACCCTCTGCCAATGGAGACCCCTGGCCGCCGCAATTATCTCATTCACACCCTAGATTTTTCGCACTAGCTCATGGGTGGTTGGCATGGGGAAATCGATGTAACCTTCAAGGAATACGCTGTCATCCACCTCTCATCTACCACCTGGGCTAAATTGTCCAGGGTGATGAGGAAGACCGCCGCTCACTTTTCTCATTCTTAGTTTAAAATGGGTATAATTCCCAATTCAGCCGCTGGGTTGCTCCCCCAGAATTACAGTTTCAATATCAACACTTGGTAGATATGGCATGCGCAGTTAAAGAAATAAAATTGTTAATATTTTGGAACACCCCAACTAACCAAATTTAGTAAATTATAATGTATTACCTGTCTTGTCTGATGGAGGTTGATTTATGATAAGAAAATCAATAGTGGATGTTGGTGTTAACAATGATGTTAACTACTTTATGGTTTATTCCTAATAAAATACTATTCACCTCACTAAATTTGATTCCAAGGGTAATTAATGTTCCATCAGGGATGATCCCTGACAATGTTTTTGAGTAGTTTAGCTGTAATTTAATTATTGACAATTATACCATAATATTTGGACCAATCAGTGTTTGTTGCCTATTGATAAGTATGCTTTTGCAGTTGTTGAAATGTTGATAACGTTTTTATTGACTGCAACTTGTAGGTAGCATGAAGTAATGAAACCTGCTAGTAATAGGTAAATGGTCCCATTATCTAAAAAGGTTGCTATCTTCATAAGGTTACTTTACTGAATGTTAGTTAATGGCTTTGGGACACACTATTTCTTAATACAACCAAGGACAGGTCATATCTAGTCATCAATGGATACCAACTAAGTGTATGTCTGAGCAGACGCATTATTCATCATTGGTGTAACTTGTTAAGGTTAAAATTTATTTGGAATGGATGCAATCCCATTGAGGCGCCAACGGAAGAGTTGTGCGCCAAATTTCCTTATTATTTAATCCCCTTATATATTTCTTAATAAATTATAAAACAGACTTTTTTAAAAAAACAATTAGCTAGCTATAAAAATTCCGTTGTGATCTTATGTCTAGATTTGAAGAGAAAGTTTTTTCTTATCTATTTGTCATGGGTGTCAGGTCAACGGCAGATAAAGTTTATACTGGCTTTCCAAGTGATATGCAAAACTACCCTAAAAGCGAGTCATAATGTCAGAGACATTGGTGCTCAAATGATTTTAGAATAGGCTATGAGATAACTAAAAACGGAGTGCCTATGGGAAGCCAATGTAAAGAGTAACCTGGTAGAGCAAGTCTGTTACAGCTCCAGGGCCAATTGATCAAGAAATAGTGAGTTGCGATTTTAGGGGAGGATCAATAAATGCCTTGACACAACAGGCACAAGTGACTATGGTGGGAATTGAAGCTAATAATATTACTGAAACAACCCAGTCAATATGCAGGCCACGGGGCCACATTGCAGATGTCACAGGGGTTCAGCAAGAAAAAGTTAGACTTGAATAAATAAATTTAAGTACATGAAGATTTTTATTAGATCTAAGTTAAGAGAATAAACCGTCAATTTTCTCAGTGTGTTAAAGATGCATAAATAGACAATCAATTTTGAGGAATAGCTTAGGGAAGCATGGAAATTGGGGCCCTCAAAATTTGGCCAAACCTGACAAACTTTAAGAGAGGGGGGAAAATAATTTAATTTTGAACCAACTTCAAAAAGTTTTTGTGGTGTGCTGAGTCACTGTTTGTTTATCCACAGATGCCCAAATTGCAGATTTTCTTCAGCTTCAATGACTAGAGCGATCGCATCTCAACCAATGGGCAGCAGAACCTCCCAAGGTCACCCAACTTAAATTCAGTCCCATGAGGTTGAAAATGGGTTTGGGGCGCTCACCCACCCCCACTTGTTGCTCCAACATCCATTTGACCAAGCAAGAAATGTTAGAAAAAGGATCTTGATGCTCTCAGATAGGTTTGAAATGGTGGCAAGATTTTCCAATGCCCAATGTCACTGGTGAGCTTTACTAATGATTCAAAACTAGCTGCTTTGTTTGTCAAACATACGCACCTGTTAGGCTTTTTTGCCAAGGGTTTAGGGCTTTTAAGCCTTGATGTCGAAGGCTTGTTGCCATTTACTTCATACAAACCTTTTACCCCATGAAAATGCTAGCTCTTTAATAGCTCTGCACAAATTCCCTTGATTTGCAGTACCAATTCCTGAAGTTAGTAGTGGGACGAGTTGTGGGATCCTTAAATAGTAAGCTGTTATCCATTATTTGTCCATCACATGGGTGAGGTCGCCCTGGGAGATGAAAGGGGCAGCTGGCCCTCTTTAAACCTTTTTTGATGTGAATGGGAATGCCATCCTGTCTAAGTGGTTAAGGCGCTCCCTTAGAATTAACTTACACCTCCCTTTTGCTAAATAATGAGCACCACCATCATAAAATTGAGCAAGGGCCACATTCCTATGTGCCTTGGGAAACCTGATTGCCATTAGTGTAGTGATGTTTTGGAGAGGAAAGGGAGTATCTGGACAGGTGACGTGGAAGGCCTCAACAAGCTCCGAGAAGTTGGCACAGTCCTGCACACCAATCCAGCTATTCTGATAGGCTGTATAAGCCTTTCTACACGACTAAATATTGCCCCAAATGGCGTCTTTGGCGGAAGCCAAAATACCCTCAACCTCAACTTCCTCCGTGCCCTCAATCACATTGGGCTCTGATTCTGATGGAATTGGCTCCTTGAACAGGGAAAGATGAGAGATGTGGAATACTGGGTGTTGCTTCCAGTGGGCAGCAATTTCAAGTGGAAGGTCCATCTCCTAAGTCTTCTTCCACAAAAAGGGGACGTAAGAAATTGATTGAAAACTTGAGTGATGGCGCCTGCATCCACAAGTGGCACATGCTGAGCCTGATGTGTGAACCCACCTTTATCTCATAAGCTGGGAGCCTCTTTTTATCTGCAAACTATTTATAATCACTTATGGCCTTAGTTAAATGATCCCAAACAAGGGACTGCGTGGCTTAAATGTGTTGAGCATGGTCAGTTGCAGATGGTACACCTGGGTGAAGTCACGGGCCAATAAAAAATGATGGGTTATACCTCATGGTTGCTTCATATGGTAAAAGCCATTGGATGCATGCAGTCCATTATTATATGCAAACTAATTGAGGTGAAGGTCGTCCATCCAGGTATCCTGAGCGGCTGCAGTATAGCTCCGCATATGCTGTTCCAAAATCTGTTTGACCCATTTGGTTTGGCCATCTGACTGTGTATGGTACACAGTATAGCGACAGGGTGTGATGACAAGCTCCCAAGAGATCATTTCAAAACTGCGCTGTAAATCAGGACCTGAAATCAATAATAAAGTCATGTGGGAGCCCAAAGATTAAAACACATGATGTAAGACCATGCAAGTAGTTCCTTCAGAAGTAATGGAGGAAGAGCATGTGATAAATAAGGATAATTTAGTGAAATGGTCTATAAACAGCATAACCGGTGTAAATTCCTTGGAGCTGGAGAACCTAATAATAAAGTCCACAGACACCAAAGTCCATGGCCCCTCTGCCTTCTGCATGGGGTGTAAGAGATCATTTCCTACTAGACCTATCCAATTTGAACCAAGTGCAAGTTACACAGTACTTGATAAATGATGGGAAATCCTTTGAAAAGCCCAGCAAGTTATAAGTACGCTTGACAAAGTCAAAGCTCTTCTTATTCCCTGAATGAACGACTGAGGGAAAATCGTGGTGAGCCTGAATAACTTCACCTCAAAGGAGGGGAGGAACCCAAACCCATGACCTAAATTAGATAAGCCCCTTGGCCAGATAATAGAGAGAATGCTTGGAGGAAGTGAGGGACAACCACTCCAAAAGTTCCACCCCTTCTGCACGTGCTGTCTATGCTGACAAAAACAACTAAATCAAAGGCGCTTCTTGAGCTAAATCTGCTGCCAAAACTGTGGCTGGGACAATGGCCAAGATTTAATGGTGGAATGACTGAAACAATATCCGCCTCATCTTTTCAGGTGGGCAAAAATTGGGATTGCAACTCAGAAAATCAGGAAAGGCATTTAAAGCTTTGTTAGGATTTTTGCCGATATTCCCATCTTGCTAGATTACCTGGTGTTGCTAAGGGAAAAATTCCCTATAGTGAAAAAAATCAGAATTCGGTTGACCCGTTTTTTGAAGCAACTATGTTCAGGGGATTTTAAGATATTCGCCTGGTTATATCCATCAGGAATCAATCTGGATGAATACCTAATATCTCATAGGGTAGAGCAGCCAATGAAATAGGGGCATCTTATAGGGATTAGCTATTAGGTGTACCGATTGGGATCAGTCAGGTTTCATCACCAACTGATTGGGAATGTATGGTAAGTTGTGAGGTGAGTGATGCCACCTGCAACTAGCAAATCAATTAGTTGGTGAAGTGCCCTACCATAATGGATAAAAAGTCCCATTACCTAAGCAGGTCGCTAGCCAATTATGGTTGGTTCGCTTGGATTGAGAGGAAAACGTTAGGGACACGTTTCTGACTCTTTCTGTTTAAGGTCTCGAGGATGTCAAATGACGGAATCCTAGTCAGGATGGGGAAGACCATTGCTGCTGAGACGAGGAAGGGTAATTCAATGGCAACAGCTGCCGCTTCATTGAAGAGGTGTCAAATGAGGGTTAGATGGCCAAATCCCCTATAAATTCCCTAGGATTTACTATAACAAAAAACACACACATATACCCATATACATTAATATATTAGAACATTATTAGTTTTGTTGTAGATTTGGTTGTAGTTAGACTATCAGCATCTAGCGTGAAGTTCCATCTCAAGGATATTATTGCAGAAGGCAATAATTGGTAGACTCTTAGAAGAAGAGTAGAGATCTGAGCGGGGATCTAGAGATGAAGGGAATCATGACTAAGGGATCGCTGCTGACTGTGTGTTGGGCCAAAGGAGACTGCCATCTAGGATCTTGAAGATCGAGTGGATGGTAATATAGGGAATGAATCCCTACAAGTACAACTATTGAGTATTTAATCAGAAATACTGGCCAAAGAATTGGGCCTGAAAATAGTTCTAACTCAACTATGGATAATAGTCTCCATACTATTATTGGATTATATTTTATTACAACGCAAGGTGCACAAGGAAACAGAACATGTGCAGCAAAAAGATTACTAGGGTTGACAACCAATAATCAACCCAACTAAGAAATTTTTACAAGTTGGTGCTCACTATAGGGGTAGTTGAGTAGAAGAATCTATCAATAATGTCATACAAAGAAGATGTTTCCAATTCTGGAAATAAGTTACTGAAGGAAGTAACAAAGATAGAACGTGAAGAGAATCACGTTCAATGGCGTTCACCCAGCTCAGCAGTAGAGCTCCAAGTGAAGCAAAATGAAGATACTTAAGTTCAGGGAAAAGAACTTGCAGCCTAGATATGGAACTATCTAGTGCTGTAAGGAAACCAGTTCCACCAGACATCTACTTGAGATGAAGAGTTTCAGCAGGGCCAACTTGGGTTGGAATTGGGCCCGCTGTAAATAGTCCCAAGAAACAGCAGGATTAACTCATGTTGAAATTAATCCGCTTTAAATAGTCCTGAGCGGAGAGTGTTTAGATGAGGCATTGGACAAAATAAGAAGCAATCAATCCGGAGAATTAGATTGCCATACCAATGAAGAGATGAAATCAACATAGGAAATGATTGATCCGAGATAGTGGAGGGAATCATTTGATTTAATAACACTCAATCATTGGTCAGAAGCTACTGGAGATGAGTTTGTCAATTTAGGAGAATTAAATGAAACTAAAGAGGCCAGAACGAACTGTGTAATTGAGGACAGCCATGAAGGCTGAAAATCGTTTTCAGAGGAAAAAAACGAGCTGAACAATCAGATGAAACTGTTGGCTGATGAGATACAAAGATCTGAAAGCATCAGTTTGCCAAATAAGAGATGAAATTAGGCCTGATGGACGAATTTCCAGTCAGGATTCAAGCTTAATTCAGGCGAACTGCCTGAAGTTGGCAAGTATGGCCTATACATGATAAGACAACGCTGCTGGTCATATAGGGAGAAAGGTCAATACTAATCGACAGTATTGAGCCTAAGAGAAAATAATTGCAATGTTCCCAGCGGACCTCTGAACCATTGGATGGTTTTGTCCTGAGATTTTGGTCAAGTCCCAGAAGGGGACCACTGAACCAAATGGTTGGCTAAATCTTAAAAGGATAAGAATTTGAACCATGAAACTGGTAGGTTTAAGTACCCAGGACCCAGTTAGGATGAAGGGGAAAGAAGGACCTCTGAGCCTTTTTGTAGGTTGCAAGTCCCATTGCAAAAGAAAAATACAAAATATATATATATAATATTAAAATATCGATTTTATGGTCTATGAGTTCGGACCTAAGAAGCGACAAGAAATCCTGACAGCTGAATGAAGGAATTTCCACCCTCAATGAGAAGAAATTATTGGCTGAGGTAGCTGGAAGTATCAACCTATTGGTTGATTAAGAGCAACTTGCTGATCTGTTGGAAGGCCAGAAAGAGGAGATGCTCAAATTATTGAAAAGTATTGGAGCAAATTTGCCCAAAAACAACCAGGAAAATGGGATAAACATGAAGTGAATTGCAAGTCAATAATGGGGAAATCTGCCAATCAGGCTGAATTGAGATGAATCTATGATTTAGGGTCTCTTAATGAAATGGGATTACTAGCTGGAGAAGCTAAAAGCATTAACCTATTAGTTGATTGAGAGCAGCTCGCAGATCTGCCAGAGGGGCAGAAGGAGGTGGTGCTCAAATTATTCAAGAGCTATCAGGAAGTATTCGCTCAGGACAACCATGATTTGGAATGCGCACAAGGTGTAATTCACAAGGTAAACACCGGGGAGAATCTACTAATAAGGATGAGACTGATCCAAAGATTGAAAGCTGCCAAAGCAGTAGTGGAAGATGAGATCAGTAAACTAGTATAGCATGGGCTTCTAGTTCTATTGCCAAGTCTCTGGGCAAGCCCAAAAATGATCATAAAAAGATGGATCAAATCGGGTAGTGATTGACTATTGGAGGCTAAATAAAATTATGAAGAAGGATTTATATCCCCTACCAAGGATCAATGATGCGCTGGATCAATTAAGAGAAGAGAAGTATTTCTCTGCAATGGACCTAATCTCAGGATACTGGCAGATCAACTTGCCAGAAGAAGACCAAAAAATGTGTGACTATCACTGCACAGGGTTATACCAGCCAACTAGGATGCCCCAGGGTCTTTGTAATGCGCCTGCGACATTTCAGAGGGCCATGGACACGATATTGAGCGACCTGAAGTTGTTGTGCATCCTGGTATATTTGAACGATATCAATGTGTTCAGTAGAACCTTTACTGATCATCTGCACCACTTGGAGGAAGTTTAAGAGACTGTCCGCGGCTAACCTGAAGATCAAGCCACGGAAGTGCCACTTCTTCAAGAAGGAGCTTGAATACTTGGGATTTGTGATTAACACAAACGGATTGCAGCTGCAACCCCAGAAGATAGCAGCTATTGAGTTCATGGCTGTGCTGAAGAGTGTCCAAGACATTCAATTATTCCTTGGGATGGTTGGATACTACAGAAGATTTATTCAGGACTTCGCCCATATAGCCAAGCCCTTGTTTCATTTATTAAAGGATCCAAAAAAGGATTTGTATGGAATGAAGAGGCCCAGGACTCCATTGATGAATTATGCCGGTATCTGATAAATTTGCTGATTCTGAAATATCCGAATTTCGATTGAGAGTTTATCATTCAAACTGATGCTTCATTGACAGCAATTGGCGCTGTACTGAGCCAAGTAGATGAACTCGGGGACAAAAATTTAGTGGCATATGTGAGCTGGACACTCTCAGCCGCTGAGAGAAATTACACCGTGACTGAGAATGAATGCCTTGCAGTCATTTATGCCTGTAAGCAGTTTCAGGTGTATATCCACAGAACGCACTTTAAGGTAGTGACAGACCACTCTTTGTTGCGTTGGCTGCACAATTTATGGGACCCTGAAAGATGACTGGCCCAATGGGCACTTAAGCTTCAGGCTTACAATTATGAGATAGTCCACAGAGCGGGGGCTTCTCACCAGAACGTGGATGGCTTATTGCGGTTACCAATGGTCCAGTTGGTATATCCGCAGGTGGATGAGTTTTATCAGAGAATGGTCGAAGGAATAATTGAGGATGAGTCTTGAGAAATCCAAGATGCACTTTGAAAAGTGATGGAAAACACCAAGATCATGGATGGACAAGTATTCAAGATGATAAATGGGAAACAATTATTATTTCTGAAACCATCAGAAAGAGCAGCAATAGTTTAAGCAGCTCATAAGGTTGTTGGGCATGGAGGCCTGAGAAAAACAACTGATCATATTCGCCAGTATTATTACTGGGAATTGATTAACTATGATGTCGCGGATCATCTGGCTTGTTGCGTGGAATGCCAACTTCATAAACCACACAAGAATACAACTGGATACTGACTGGTCCAACCTGGATTCGCATGGCACACAGTGTCCATTGATGTGATGGGACCGCTGGCGATGAGCACAGGAGGAGTGAAGTATATCATATTAGCCATCAACCATCTGACGAGATAGGTCAAAATGAAAGCCCTAACTAGAGTTGACACTAAAGTAATGCGAAATTCATCCTGGATTAAGTAGTATACTGGCATGGATGTCCACAAGTTATACTGAGTGATAATGGGACCAACTTCACATCTCATGTGATCCTAAGGCTAAACGAAATAATGGGGATTTGGGGAGTTGTGTCAGTACCATACTGACCGGAGATGAACGGACTGCTAGAACGGGTCAATGGGATGCTGGCCATGATGCTGAGGAAGCTAGTTGCAGGGAGAACTTCCGCATGTGGAATGTACCTGAGTTCAGTAACGTTCGCCTACAACATCATTCATCATATGGTGACAGGAAAGATGCCATTTGAATTACTTTACAGGAGGAAAGCCGCATTGCCACTGATAAATTATTCAGTAGTAGAACCTACATCAGGGATAAGTACCAAACAATACCTAAACTGACTGACAAGTATCCTGATCAAAATGCAATCGCAAGCATTCAATACAACCTTGAATAAAAGGATATAAGCGAAATTGACAGATGATAAGAACTGACTGCCATTAGAAGAATATCAAATAGGAGAAAGAGTCACCTATTGTGATACGCATTGTTTTGGATGAAGAAACAAATTGGATGCATTATGGTCAGGTCTGTTTGAAGTAATCGCCAAGACGGTGACTGATGCTTACTCCATCAAGAATCTCTTGGGTGGAAGAGTAGTAAATTGAGTCCACGCTAAGTATCTAAAGCGTTGGATCATAGAAAAAAATAAAAAAGTTCCCAAAGGACTGATGAACCATTAAGTTGGTCATGTCCTAGTGATTAGGTCAAGTCTGAAAAAGGACCTCTGAACCAATCTAGATGGTTAAGTCCGAAAAGAGGACCTCTGAACCATAGAAAACTGGTAGGTTTAAGTGCCAGGATCCAGTTTGGGGGAAAAGATGGACCTCTGAACCGCAACAAGGTAAGTCCCATGGTAAAAAAAGAGAGAGAATAAAAATAAAAAATTTATAAAAGATATCGGAAAAAAGATTGTAAATACATAGAAAAAAAGCCATTATATTTTTTCTGTTTTTATTTTTATTGATTGTCCTCAGTATGGGGATGATTCCAACTATGTCACCTCTTGGGGGAGGGGGATGGATCGCGGTAGGAAGAAATAGCCCATCAAAATTGATATGCAATTGGACACTTGCAAGGGTGAGACCTACACAAAACCACGTTTATTGAGCAGATGCTGAGCCCTGAGAGAACGTGACTAAGGGAAGGGAAATTGATATGTTAGAAGAAGCCAATCAAGAAACCCCAGAGTGGGGAGGAAAACAGCAATAAAGGAAGAGGCAATCGGCAATAACTCTGAGTAATCCCAATAAGGCACTGGCGCTGGAAGATTTGTCTTGAGTGCCTGCCAACAGGCCTCATCAAGAACACTGGACATGTGTGTCAGCAGCGAAGAAGGAATACTCAAGGGGGTTGTCAAATCATGCCCTCAATTAATGCCATCAATGGAAGATAGCAATGAGAAGCTCCAGAGAAGAGGTAGTTGTGTAAAGAGCGGATTTCATCTTGTAAATGATGACTACAGGCTACACGGAAGCTGAAGCTGAAGACCAATGGAAGCCAGGTGAGGCTGGAAGCTTTGTCAACCAACTTCAAAGAACTTGACCAGCAAAGCAGAGAGCATAAGCAGCAGTATCTTGATTCAGAAAATTGTCCAGATCAGAGGGATTCAGCGCTAATGTCAAGCCCTCAGTAACCTGGGCCCAAAATTCAGTGTAGGGGAGTTCAAAATGTAGGCTGTTCCTGATTGAAAGCTCAGAAACCAGCACAGCGGTTTGTAGAATTGCCTGAGTTAGAAGAGGAACTCAGGGAGAAAATTTGAACCAGCCAAGAATGAACAATCTAAAGCAACTAGCATAACCTCTGGAGCATCGACAATGATGGTTGGAGCATCAGCAAAAGGAGCCAAATCCAGAAGGGTTTCAAAATCCAACTTGGGGATCGACTGCAAGGGAAGAGTCAGCCGAGAGTTATTTGAAATGATGGCACGCCTGGTTTTGGAGGATTGGATACTGTTTCCAGTAATTTGATGGAAGGAATAGCCCCTTGCACCAGACTAAGCGTATGAGTCCTGGAAGGACCATAGAAGAGGTTTCATAGAGCATCCCAACTCATCCATTGGAAGAGGCAGAGGTCCAATTCTGAAAGACTGTTAAGAAGTTGCTGATAACGAAGTTCTTAGTTTGACATATGAGCAGGACTAGAGGGGGGATGTAGGACTTATATAGAAGTTGACATTATGCACCCTACAATCCAATAGGCTTTAATTTTGGAAAATTAATTTCATAAAATTAAAGAATTAAGCTTTCTGAAAGAAGGATCAAGAATGACTTACAGCCAAGAGGCTATAAGCAAAACAACAAGGGCAAATAGAAATAAGTATTCTTAATCAAGCCACAAAACGAACATTGATGGCAAGAGTCTCCTGTCTAGGACGAGAAAAGAATCAGGAATTCAAGGATGCCGGACCAAGAATCCTGAATATGACAGAGGGTCATATACCCTGACAGGGGGAAACCTGAATCCTGGGAAAGATATTGACATGAGTAAATTGATCAGCCCAGCATGACAAGAGGTCATGAGGACCGCGCTCTGAGTAGGTGGTAGCGAGGAGAAAGAGGAGGAATGCTGTATGCTGAAGGTCATCTCAAGCAGCATTGAGTATTGACAAGTGTACACCACTTGAACCAATGAAGTATTTGGCTAGGTGTCCAAAGCAGTGTTCCCATGCCTCAGTCCTTTTCTCGCTGGAAATCTAGGTAAGAGGGGGATGTGTTAAGATTTTTACTGATACTCCCAGTTTGCTATATTACCTGGTATCGTTAAGGGAAAAATTCCCTAAAGTGAAGTGAATCAGAAATCAGTTGACCCAAATTTTGGAGCAACTATGTTCAGGGGATTTTAAGATATTCGCCTGGTTATATCCATCAGGAATCAATCTGGATGAATACCTAATATCTCATAGGGTAGAGCAGCCAATGATATAGAGGCATCTTATAGGGATTAGCTATTAGGTGTACCGATTGGGATCAGTCAGGTTTCATCACCAACTGATTGGGAATGTATGGTAAGTTGTGAGGTGAGTGATGCCACCTGCAACTAGCAAATCAATTAGTTGGTGAAGTGCCCTACCATAATGGATAAAAAGTCCCATTATCTAAGCAGGTCGCTAGCCAATTATGATTAGTTCACTTGGATTGAGATGAAAACGTTAGGGACACGTTTCTGACTCTTTCTGTTTGGGGTCTCGAGGATGTCAAATGACGGAATCCTAGTCAGGATGGGGAGGACCATTGCTGCTGAGACGAGGAAGGGTAATTCAATGGCAACAGCTGCCGCTTCATTGAAGAGGTGTCAACTGAGGGTTTGATGGCCAAATCCCCTATAAATTCCCTAGGATTTACTATAACAAAAAACACACACATATACCCATATACATTAATATATTAGAACATTATTAGTTTTATTGTAGATTTGGTTGTAGTTAGACTATCAGCATCTAGCGTGAAGTTCCATCTCAAGGATATTATTGCAGAAGGCAATAATTGGTAGACTCTTAGAAGAAGAGTAGAGATCTGAGCGGGGATCTAGAGATGAAGGGAATCATGACTAAGGGATCGCTGCTGACTGTGTGTTGGGCCAAAGGAGACTGCCATCAGAGGATCTTGACGAAGATCAAGTGGACAGTAATATAGGGAATGAATCCCTATGAGTATGGTTATCAAGTATATAATCGGAAATACCAGCTGAAGCGTTGGTCCTGAAAATAGTTCTAACTCAACTATGGATAATAGTCTCCATACTATTATTTAATTTTTATTTAAGTTTATTGCAGGGAAGGCGACCATAGGACGGACACTTCCAAATATGGCTCAGACGAGACAAAACTTAGTACCAGGGGAGGCACCCCAGAGAAGCGATGCAATTTCTTGTTGCCAGCGGGAACGCCACTTATGGGGAGGGGGAGGGAACGTGTGAAGGGGCCGTAGCCACTATTGAGCACGTGTGGAGGAAGGGGTCTGATTTGATGAACCAGACTGGGAACCAGGAGGAGACCAGCTGTCAGCGACGCGGTGGGAGATATCTAATCATTCACGCTTGAAAGTGGTCCACCAAATGAGACCAGAATCTGTGGACAGCTTCTGGGAGGGTGGGGATGGAGCCAGCAATGGCATCCAAGACAATCGTGTGGATAGTCCACATGGCTTGCAACCACCAGAGCATGGAGGGAGGGTGGGAGGGGAGAGGCCATTGATGAAGCAAACATACTCTTGACAGACTGAAGGGATGTGTTTGATCCTGGCCTAGCAGACGTTGGACTTCGCGCCATATCACTTTAGAGGTGGGGCACTTCTCCAGGCGGTGGAACAGCGTTCCATACTGGCCACACACGACACAGGATGAGTGTAAAGCGTTAGAGCGCTCAGCTGTACGATACACCCACCTCAGGCAGCGCCACAAATGGGAGCGGACTTGAGGCTACAAACAGAGGATGGTGTGCGTATTTCCAGATAGTCTTTTGGGTCTCAGTGGAATAAGGGATGTCCATCATGTCCAGGTAGTCCACCCAGGATAGGACTTGGGGTCGAATGGGGATCACGCCATCATGGATGGGTAGCCCCTGTACCTCTTGTGTGAACTGAGGAGAGGGGCGGCCTCTGCGGGTTGTATGTCCACTAATACGAATTCTCCACTCTGCGCTTTGCATGGAGAGTAGGATTCGTTTGTAGTGGGTTTTTGTCCCGTGAGGACCTGTAGCCGATGTGTGTGATGCGAGGTATTTCATCAGGGAGTGGGGGTTTGATGGGTTGTTGAGGCCCAAGGCTCAGGAGAAGTTGGAGCGGGCCGCGCGGGACCAGTGTTGGGATGGGAGTGTAGGAGCGGTGACGGCCACAATTCAGGTGCCCAGGATCTTGGCAGCATGGGCTTTGAAGTCAAGCAGGCCCATGCCACCATGATGATGAGGGCCAAACATGACCTCTAGCCGCACTGGTGGAGGGCGGCCTGACCAAAGCCATCCTTGCAGCAAAGCATACAGAGATTTGAAGAAGCTTTGGGAGAAGGGGATGGCGTGGGCTCCAAACCAGACTTTGGATAGGAGCATAGAGTTGGCAAGAACAACCCTGCCAGTGAGGGTAGTAGGGTGGGCTCTGAGAGAGGCGATTCGCTTTGTCACGTTGTCCAGTATACGGCACTCCATTACATCTGACGCGTATCCGCCTGCCTCCATCCACACTCCCAGATGGTGTACCGGTCCTATGGTAGGACGTGGCACAAAAGGGAGCACCAGTGGAGCGGTGTGTGTTGAGTTAGTAAGGCGTGGACGTGGGCGAGCAGATGGGCCGGGTTGGGAACAACTTGCTGGGGCCCAGCAGTACTCAAACTGACCAAAGAGGATGATTTCGGTTTTGGAGGTGTTCAGTGCCGCGTTGCTTACCCGGGAATATTCCTGGATGAGGGCTTCAAGCGCGCGTGCATCTTTGTTATTAGACACCCCCACCACGCAATCATCTGCAAATGCCATCTTCTTGACTGGGGTTTGGCCTGGCACATGGACCCCAGTGAGGTGGGCATTCACATTTCGCAGTAGTGGGTCAAGGCTGAAGTTGTATAAGAGTGGGCTGAGGGGGTCCCCTTGTCGCAGGCCCCTTTGAGGGCGGACTACTTCTGTTAGGAAGCCTGGGCCATGAACTGCCATTGTCACAGATTCAGTGAGCAGCATCACCCAGTTTTTGAAGTGGGGGGGCAGGCAGAATTGATGGAGGCAGGCCCTTAGGTATTCCCATTTTACTCTATCATAGGCCTTTTGTTGGTCCAAGAATATAAGTGCCCCAGAGGCTGTGGACTGATACACATTAGCCACAGAGTGCACGTTATCCCAAGTCGACCTTCTGGTGATGAAACCGAATTGTTCTGGGGAGATGGTGGCAGATGCTACAGTCCCTAAACAATTAGCCATGATTTTGGTTAAAATTTTGGTGTCTGTGTTTGTTAGAGAAATTGGGCGCCAGTTGGCTAAGTCAAGCCTATCCCCTTTCTTGAAGAGTGTGACAGTAAAGGCCTCATGTCCTCCTGGTAGGAGGCGCATTTCCAACAGGCTTTAGTTGAGTGAGGCTAGCAGCAATGGGGATATATATTTAAAATATTTTTTGTAGAACTCATATGGAATGCCATCTGGGCCTGGGCATTTTTGGTTTGGCACACCGCGAATGGCTGTCCATAATTTGTTTGTAGTAATTAAATTCATTATTTCCGGGTATCAGAAAATGGTGCAGATATGAGCTTGGTTGAGAAATTTCGCCATTTTGGCCGGCTGAATTGGTTCAGCTCAGTATAACTTGGAGTAATATCTTTGCTTTTCGATTGCCACTTCAGCCAGTATGTCCGCAATGGAATTATCCGATTTTCACACCTGTGTGCAGGCCACACTCTGGCGTGGTGCAAAAAAAATTTTTAAAGAAGTATGCGGTGCACTTGTCGCCTTTAGTGATGCATGTGGCCCTGTATTGGACACAAACCCGATGTTTGTGTTGCCTTTCTAGTGCGTTGAGGTGGGCAGCTGCCTCCGCCCACTTCCGGCCCCATGCAGGGCTATATCCTGTGGCTGGAATGTTGGACTCCAAGTGGGCCAATTCCACCAGCGTGCACAAGATAACTGCCGATGTGGCTCGTGAGCATCTGGAGGAGAGATGGCAATAGTGGCAGATGGTGTCTTCTTTGAAAGTTGCCCATGTGGAAATGGGGTCCACGCAAAACGGTGCAACAAATGATTTTGCCAAAGTTGCCTCTTCCACCCACGTGGAAAATCCTGGCAACGCGAGCTTGGGGGGGCAGATTTTGCACCAATGTGGGGCCTTTGCAACTGTGACGGGTAAGTGGTATGTTATCAAGACCAGTCAGTGGTCGGAGAATTCCATTTTTGTTGTTTTGAAGTGGGAGATGTGGGGTTGGAATTTCGCCAGAATTAGAATAAGGTCGATGTTGGTCATGGACCTTAATTGGCCATTGTGGACGTGGGGACGCGTCATGTTTTCGAGCAGTGGGGCATGTCATGGAAGCACATCCATTAATCCAAGGGTGGCTTTTAGAACGCATAGTTCTATGTGACCCTGTGGGGCATGGGGTGAGGTTAGCCACCAGTCCGTTGGTGAGGTTAGCCAACAGTTCATGTCACCAACTAGGAAAGAATTGGGGGTTTCAGGAGGGTTTTGACCGATGAGAAAAATTCTTGAGGCTCGTATGCACCGTTTGGGGCATAAATGTTGACAATTGTGTGCGCAACGTTGGCCCATGAGAAGGTGACAACGAGCACTTGGCCATTTAGGAATGTTTTTGAGGATGTGAATTTGAAAAAATTGTTTTTCCAAATTAACCCCACAGTGCTTCAACCAAAAGGATAGGGATGGTAGGAGCATTGTTTTCCAAGCTTCCTCAGAACCTTGTGGACAGTGGGACTCCTGGATAGCCAGGATATCCACGGGTAAATTGTTTTGTAAAAAACTCAGTTTCCTAGCCCAGGACGGGGAGGCTTTGAGTCCAGCGATATTCAGAATCCCTAGAGTGAAGGTTTCCCCCATCGCACCTTAGGTGTGAGGGGGTGGGCCCCCAGGCCCACCAGCCTCTTCCAGGTCCCCACGGGCTTTCACAGCAGCATGGGTGTTAGCAGTAACGCTATTGGGGTTTTTGTTAATTTTTACAGAAAGAGTCACATTGGCTTTGGCCTTTGCTTTTTGTTTTTCCGACGTCAGATGAATTTTTTGCGGTGCAGATAAGTTTGGTGCACCATTGAGCGGGGCAAAAAAAATTTTTTGGTTGGGATAGGTCCCAAGTCAGTTTTGACCGGAGCTTGGGTGCAGCGATTGGGTGAGATCAAATCTCCCATCAGATCCTCAGATTGAGTGGCCCGCTCGGCATGGGCCTCCCAATATGATTGGGTGATGGATTCCCAAGTTGCTTCTACCGCGAAGGTCTCCATGTCCTCCTGGCGTTGTGAGTGTGGTATGGTGGTGGTGGCCTTGGCCGCTTCCTTGGCCACGGCCCTATGGGCCTGCTTGGCCTTCTTCCACTCCTGCGGGGAGATGGGCTTTACCAATAGGTAGCAGCCTTGTGCTCCCCACAGGAAAGCCTCCTTGGTGCTTGCAGTTGGTTCTTAGTGCGCCTCTCCACTAGCTATGGCCGCCGAGGGGTGCTCTTGGAATGTGACGCCCTCCTTGATGGGGCATGCGTGCGCCTTATGGCTGAACGCATCACAGTGGGTTCAAATGGGGGGCGCGCTGTCCACGGTTACCTAGAATGGGTGGGTGGTATGCCCTGCGATGTCAATAAAGGTGGAGTGCAGGATCTGGGTTAGGTCCTTCACATCTCCTCAGTTGGGGTCAGAACTGCGATGGCTTTGCCGGTGCACAGGTGTGGCATCAGCATGAAACGTTGCATTTCGAAAGATTGTTTTTCACCATATATGGTGAGACCATCTTTCAGGTGTTGCTCCAAAATGTCACGTTTTACCATAGTAGGCAAAAAGTCAAATATGAGGAAAATTTGGTTTGATTTTGTCCATCTGGTGCATTTGGTTTCAACGACCCATTGCGCTTTGGGGAGGTCGACCACTATGCACACTGCTGCAGCCTCGTCTGCTGCTATTTTGCTTTTGAAACATAGGTCCAGCCAACTGCGCGACATGGAGTGAGGTGCAAAGTACACCGCGGTCAGGAAAATTTTGTGTACATCTTCACAAAATTTTTCCCATAAGGCCATTTTTTGATGTCCAGATACACACAGACTCCGAATTCCACTGACAAAAGTGGCTGGGAGTGTGGCGTGTTGATGTACTGGTTGCATCATGCTTGCCACGCGAGTATCTCCGGGAAATTGTGACCACCAGTTTTTTTAGATTTTTTTCTATTCCGCCAGATTCTCTGGGGCGTTTTTAAATGTTAGAGGCCGCGGGCCTTCCGCCTGCTCCTCTTGCCTTGCTTGCCCAACTGCTCCCAGACATGGGCGCAGACTAATCTCCTCTATGAGATTGTCAAACTAGATTTAGTCTTGAATTAAATAGGTTGCAAAAGTGTTTGCAACGAGAAAGAAAAGTAGTCCTCATACTATTATAAGATTATATATTCTTACAACGCGAGGTGCACAAGGAAACTGAACCTGTGCAGTAAAAAGATTACTAGGGTTGACAACCAATAATCAACCCAACTTAGTAAATCTTTACACGCTTCATTCGCAAACTCATATTTAAAGTCAAAACTTCATAAGTCCAGGTAGGTTTTGGCCTGTTTGTGGCAACTTATGTGGCTTGTGAAAATAAGAAGAGCTGGTGGTCTAATTGCACAGTCATCTTATGCTGAGTGCCCTGCAAGAGATACCGCCAGTGCGTCAAGCCCCACGCCACGGCTGCAAGCTCCTTGTAATAGATGGCCCAGGATTGCTCAGTGAGAGAATTTGCGGGAGAAATCAGCGACTGGGTGTTTCAACCCATCGTGCTCTTGGATTAAGACAGCCAATACTGTGGTGGAAGATGCATTGCATGCTACAATATAGGGTTTAGAGGGATCTGAGTGCTTAATGATGGGGATTGTAGGAATCCAGCTTAGGGTTCTCACTGGTGCTTATGCCACTGGATCACACAAATGTTTTAATAAAATTTAATAAAGTATATACTAATAAAAACTTGTTATTATAAGGTTTTTATTAGGGGTGCGGGGAAGTAACAGAAAAACGATCCCCTTAATATCCGCCTGATCCATATTTAAACTGTTTTGAGGGTCAAGGGGATTTTGGGGATTGGTTTGGAATAGCTTCAATGCTTCTGAATTAGGTAATATGGGTTTCGCTCCTATCAGATCTTGGGTAATGTGAGTTAATTTTTGATAAAACTAAGGTTTGGGTTCTTAGGGCAGTATGTAACCATGCAGTAATGTTCTGATGAACTTTAACTAATCACTACTAGTTAAATTTATTTCACCTTGGAGGACCTTCACCACGCCTATAAAAGGAACTGGCCTCACATAGTTGTTTTGAAGGAGCTGGGCATAGCCGGGGGAGTGCCTTCCAATGGTCACCCCAAGATCCGTCACATGGTCAAGTAAACTGTTTGCTCAATTTTTGGTTTATTGTCCATTCCAGAGTCAAAATGGTGTTCCCCTAATATGCGGGGTTCCAGTGAGAATCAACCAAGGTCTTTTGGTTGATTCTATTGTTTTTATTATTAATTTGCTTCCCAATTCATCATAAACTTGTTAATGGCTGACATTTCCCCATTTTGGCTGATTACAACCCAAGACATTCTTCATCTGCAGATGAGAGGGGAAATTCCAACATCAAACCTTAAGAATGCTGGGGGGAGAATAAATCTGAAGGAAATGGCCATGTACTCAGTTGGTAATTCCTGTAGCTAACGATTTTATGGAATACTCATTTCTCTTTTATAAGTAATGGTGAAAGGTCCCTCCCAAATGGATCCAAGCTTACCACTTCTATGAGTGATGCGGTTATGGTAGTATAATACCATATCAGATACTTGGGATGTAGGCAGGGGGTTCATAGATCATTGGCAGCCCACCCTTCTTTATTCACCATTTTTGCTAAATTGTTCATAGCCTCAGCTTGAAGTTGAATGATGTGCTGAGCCAATCTTCTTATGACCTTCTCAGGTTCCTCGACTCTAGAGGAGAATACATCTTTGACTAAAAGGGCAGGTATTCCAGGCTCCCGCCCATACAAGACCTGAAATGAGACATTTTTTATTATCTGATGATAGCTAATCTTTTAAGCCATCAGAGCGCTGGGTAAGTATTGATCCCAGTGAAGTGGATCAGAAGAGGTCATTTTGCGTAAGATGGATACCAAGGTTCCATTGGCTCTCTCCACAGTCCCGTTAGTAGATGTATTATAAGGAGCTGAGAAAAGTTGTTGAGCCCCAGGAGGTGGCCAGGAGCTTTGCTACTCTAGAAGTGAAGTTTTTCCCATTATCATAGAGTAATACTTGAGGAAAGCCATGACTAGAGAAAATATCTTGATGTAAAAAGGAGGCTGTGGCATTGGCCGTTTGAGCAGGGAGGGCCACGGCTTCCACCCACTTATTAAAATGGTCAATTGCTACCAGGATAAATCGGTTGCCACAAGTAGTCTGAGGGTAGGACCTACTACATCTAGACTATTAGTGTGGAAAGGTTGTTTCAGGGTGGTTGGTTGATACTGATATATAGTCTTGAAACCAGATTGCTTCTTACTAGTTAGGCAGGCTTACAAGACATCAACGATAGATCCAATCATTCCATCACAATAAAATTGATCCTTAATCCACTCATAAGTTTTCTTGGCCCCTCCATGACCTAGAGTGGAGTGGGCTTCTAGGATAGTAGTTACACACTCTGAGGGCCAAAGGTAAGGCATCCATTTTGTTCCCACATACTTATACAACTTCCCGTTCTCCAATTTGGTGGTATGGGAGTGTCAAGCTAACATTTTCTGTACAGCTCATCCTCATCATTCCAGTCATTGGGGGTCATTAATAGATCATGTAGGCTCTTCGCCTCACTGTTATCCAAGTGAAGGACTGATTGACGAGTCAACCCATCAACATTTATGTGATGGGTTCCAGCACAGTATTTGATCTTCATTTCATAAGACTGGAGCTTTAGAGCCCAGTGAGCTAACTGGCCAGTAGGGTCTTTCATGTTTTGTAACCATTTTAGAGATGCGTGGTCAGTAACCACAGTGAAGGTAGCTCCATATAGGAAAGGGCGGTAGTGCTTTACAGCTAACAGAACAGCAAGGAAATATTTCTCCGTCACACTGTAGTTACGTGAAGCCTTGGACAGCTTCTTACTAAAATAAGATACGGGAAGATCTGCGCTGTTTTCATCCAATTGGGCTAATATGGCCCCAACGGCATAGTCTGACGCATCAGTGAATAAGATGAAGGTTTATTATAATATGGGTGCCGTAGGATAGGGCGTTGTTGCAGCAGTTGCTTCAGTATCTCAAAAGCAGCCTTCTGTTCCGCGTCTCACTGAAAAATAGTGTTCATGGTCAATAGGCGAACAATAGGCTTGCTGAGTTGGACAAACTTAGGGATAAACTGATGGTAATATCCCATCATCCCTAGAAATACTTAAATATCCCTTAACTTTTTAAGAGTAGGCATTTTTGAGATCCCTTCAACATTATCTTGGATTGGTTATTTTCTTTTGGGAAATGGAATTGCCAAGAAGATTCATTTTCTTTAAACGAAAGTACACTTTGAGGGCTTTAACTTGATATTTGACTTAAGTAGCCGTTGAAAAACCTCCTTCAGGTGTTCAAGATGTTCGTTAAATGTTTTTGAAAATACTGTGATGTCATTGAGGTAGACAATGTCGCAGTCTAACTTCAAGTCCTGCATAATATGGTCCATTGCACGCTGGAAAGTTGCAGATGCGTTGCACAATCCTTGAAGTAATCAGGTTGGTTAGAAGAGACCCTCACTACAAATAAGAGCACATTTCTCCTGGTCTTCAGGGGAAAGGTTCATTTTCCAATAGCCGCTAGCTAATTCCATGGTGGAACAGAAGTTTGAGCCAGAGAGTTGAGCTAGTGCATCATCAATTAGAGGAAGATGATAGCTTTCCTTTTTCATAATGATTATTTTACCTTGCGGTAGTCCATGACTATCTAATGACCGCCATTTTTCTTTTATTAGCAAGAGAGGGGAAGAACAGGAGCTTTGTGAAGGAGATAGCAACCCCACGTCTAGTAACTTCTGAAGCTCAGTCCTCATTTGCTGCTCTTCTACCTTTGATTTGTGGTAAGGCTTTGACTGAGTGGGATTGGCATCACCCACATCAATGGAGTGGCACCAGCCCTTCATGTGACCATAATCATTATTGGATTTAGAGGATATATCACTATAGTCGTCAAGGAGAGTGTGAACTTTTCTAGCTCATTTGGGGTTAGATCATCCAAGATATGGATGTTGGGTATTTTACATACAATGTTATTCTTTAGCAGCCCATATCCATCTAGAGCCAATGGATTGAATTTGTTCAATGTCCTCCACAGAAACTAACAAGCCTCTGCCAATCTACTTGTGTTTTTTACAACTATGGCCTTTGAGAGTAGAGGTTCCCCAATAGCAAAGTAATGGGCCTCTGGTAAGCTGGGTCAAGAATGCCAGGCAATACCTGTGGCTCTAAGGGACTAACGCCCTAAATACATATAAGGTGCAACAAGCAATGGTGTGGAATTTGAAGCGTGATTTTGGTGTTAACACACGTTGTTCACCAGGCTTAATCAAAACCTCATCTTCAGCATAGAAAGGGATACCTTCCTTAGCATCCACTGATTCTGGAGATTTCTTTGTGTTGTTCCCAGAAGTAGAGTAAGGCAGGGTTATAGCTGCGAAGGGATATTCAACCAAGCAAAAGTATCTATACTTTCTGGGTTCTTTATTTGACAAGACCAATGAGAATTCATAGTTGAGTAACGAGAGGAAACCTTGCTTCATGTTAAATATTCCCTCATACTCAATCATAAATTGAGTGCCAATGAGCATATCATATGCATTATTGTTTAAAGCCACAGCAGGGGCTGATAAGATAAGCTTCACAATGAGAATGGGAAGGGAAGTTTATGCCCTCACAGCACGGGTATTACTGGGGCCTGATATCCGAATACTTGTGTGTACTCCAAGTTAGGCGCTAGTTTATCTTCTTGATAAGCTTAGTAAAGATCACGTTAACGGGGGAGCCAGTGTCCAGAATAGCCAGTATTCAGACTTTTTGTTTGACTACTTCAATCATAGTGAGTGTTCCTCCAGATCTAGGTGATAAATATAAGAACTCCTTGATCTGAAGGTAGAGTTTAACTTTTTAGCAGTCTCATAGTATCTATCCATGATGGACTTTGGGGATGAACCCGCTGAAGGGCGTATCAAGACAGCTAGGAGTTGGTCACCATCGCTGGCAGTGTCAATAATAGTTGGATACCCTAGAATATGGCTTAGGTACTTTCCTCAGGTATGGTAGACTCATCTATTCCTCCAGCGTTCAAATGATCAGGCACTTCTACTTCCATGGGGGATCCCAATATGTAGTAACAAACGTCATCGTAACCCCCTCAGATTCCTCCCCAATGGTATTCACAACAACGGGTAAATCCACGATGGAAGTAGGGGAGATGACCACAGAAGATTGGATAGCCTTAGGGGCTGCATTATCCAGCTTGGTGGGAAGGGAAGGCACATAGGCTTTGGTGTACTTGCGCAAGAGTATGGTATTTGCTACATTATAGGTCACTGGTTCATAAGAGGGAGTGATAACTTTATTAAGTTGTACTGAGGAAACAGGTTTTGTAGGGAAAATAGGCACAGGTGAACTCACTCCCAACTGTTAAACAGTCGGTAGCTCCTCAATGGTGAGAGCTAAAAATTTCACCTCAGCTTCTTTGGGGTTGCATATGAATAGAAATCGGCAACATCTACTAAAGCCTCCTTCATATCACGAATAATTTTGAAATGGCGTTTCACTGAGATGATATGCCTAGCCAGCGAGGGCTGAGAAGATAACCCAGTAAACAGGGCGGCAATAGCATAAAGGGTGAGCACGTTAGAGGATGATAACCTTTGCGCAGCAAGGTAAAATCATTTGGCAAAGGTAATGAGCAGTTTATCCTTATACATGCTTAGGCGCATAAAGGCCTGTTTTTCCCTATGTAGACTCTGCTTTGATCCGAATTCAGCCAAAAGAGCCTCATTCACCTCTGCCCAAGTGAGCGAAGGGTCCAGGTAAGGAACTATCATCTCTTGTGCTAGGCAGCTTAAACAGGGAAGAATGTATTGTACTTTTAGTGAATCATTAGTGCCATGCATGGCAGCTTCATAAGCATACAGAGAAGTATTGATGGTTCCTTTGCCAGGGGTGAACTTTTCCTTAAGGGGGAGTTTGTAAGGGCGCTGCTCAAGCTCTTTAAGGCCAATAAAACACTGGCTAGTTGCTTTTCAAGAGCAAATAATTTTTATGTACAGGTGTCCCTGTAGCGGGCACCATTTTGTAGGATTCAGATTAGGGGTGCTTGCTAGTGCTTACGCTGCTGGATCCCACTAAAGTTTTAATAAAATTCAATAAAGTATATACTAATAAAAACTTGTTTTTATAAGATTTTTATTAAGAGTGCTGGGAAGTAAAAGAAAAACGAACCCCACAGTATCTGCTCAATCCATATTTAAACTGTCTTAAGGGTCAAGGGAATTTGGGGATAGGTTTGGAATAGCTTCAATGCTTCCAAATTAGGTAATATGGGTTTTACTCCTATTAAATCTTGGGTAAAGTGAGTTAATTTTTGATAAGCAAAGGTTGGGCTTTTGGGAAATATGTACCCATGCAGTGATGTTTTAAAGAACTTTAATCAATCACCTCTAGATAAATTACTTTCACCTTGGGGGACCTCCGCCACATGTATAAAAGGGGGTGGACCCACATAGGTGTTTTAGAAGGAGCTGGACATACCTGGGGGAGTGCCTTCCAATGGTTGCCCGAGATCCATTGCATGGTTGGAGTAATCTGAATGCTCGGTTTTTGGTTTATTGTCCATTCCAGAATTAAAATGGTGTTCCTAATTTATGGGGTTCATCTGAGAATTGACCAGGGTCTCTTGGTCAATTCTATCATTTTTATTATTAAATTTGCTTCCTGATTCATTGTAAGCTTATAGTTAGCCAACTTTTCCCCATTTTGTTGATTACAACCCAAGACATTTTTCCTCTGCAGATGAGAGGTCAAATGTCTGACAGGGATGCTAAAGACACCTCCTTAATCAAATCAAATTCATGCTGGCACTTGGGCATCCAGAAAAAGGGGACGTTCCTGCCTGTGAGCGAGTAAAATATGTCATACAACTGGTATAGTGCGAGAGAAAAAAAAATTTAGTATATAATAGTACCCAAGAAGCTTCTTAATTTCTTTTTATTTGTTGGAGTTGGCCATTTATGGATGGTGTCCAGTTTGCTGGTCGAAATGGCATACCCATCTTTTAAGATGAGGTTACCCTAGAATGTGACTTCCTCTTAATAAAATTCACATCACAATGGCGTGACAAACAAACCCGCTTTATGCAAGGCAGCCAATACCACTGTAAGTTCTTCAAATGTTGCTTAGGAGAGGGAGAATGTAATAGGATATCATTAATATATGCGACCACATAGGTGAACTGGAGATCACCTGACACACTATCATTCATCCTTCAGAATGTTGCAGGCGCATTTTTAAGCCCAAAAGGCATCGCCCAAATTTGGAATATATTATCTTGTCCATATAGTGGTAAGCCATTCCTGGCCTTCCATCACCCAAAGTTATTTAAAGCCGTTAATAATATTAAGTTTTGAGAACATGAATGACTTGGCAATTTCTTGGCCAATTATTTTTTTACAATGGCTAGAGGTAAGAATCATGGACCGTGATATTGTTGAGGTGGCCGTAATCCATGCAGGGATAAAGAGAACCATCCTTCTTTTTGCAAAGACAATAGGAGAGGAAACAGAAATGTCTCTTTGAACAACCAACCCATCTTGAGCATGTCATCTTGCCATACATTAATGGAAGTCTCCTTCTACACTTTATGTAATTACAAAAGGCAGTTTATGTTCACCAACTCTACCCTTTTCCAAAAACTTAAGTTAAATTCTGTATGTGGGGAGAAGACAGTCCGCCTTTTTAGAGTCAAAAATGCTTTAGTATCCCATCAACGCAGCAAAAATTTCTGGCAGAAGACCTATGGGAGGAACAATGGATGTAACTGATCCACAGCATTGAGCTTTATTAAAGGTATCTAATAAGGGAAACTCGCCCTCCACCTGACAGTTGTAAAATGACAGAGTGTTGGAATCCAAGTGGATTTGCACATGACGCTAACACCACCAACCTACACACAAAGTTTCTGGGAACACAAGATTAAGCATTGCTGAGAAGCGATCACAAAAACTAAACTGGTGAACTGAGAAGTGTACTGTGCTCCATACTTTATATGATTGCTGAGAGGCCGACGAGGCGACCATCACTGCAGGACCCAAGTCCAAGTCAAGATCAAGCTGCTTGGCCTACTCCAGACTCAAGATCTTGCCCACTGCTCCAGTCTTGACTAAGGCCTCAAAGGATACCTGGTGAGCCCCAATGCTAATTTTCACTGGTAATAAAAGTGCTCAGATTTCTGTTTATTGACAGATACAATCATTTATGCTAACAATGATGAGATTGCAAAGACAGGGGAAAGAGCAGCCAACACAGCTACTTAGGCGGCATCAGGGTCTGGAATCAATATGGATACTAATTCAACGTTTGAAACAGAATCCAAGGCCAAATCAGCAAATCCAATCATGAAGTTCCTGTTTTGAGGGTGAAAAAAGGGAAGTTAAGGGTAATGGAACAATTGACCATGAAGGATTTCCTTTGGAGCCAACCAGGAACTGTTTATAAAATCAGCAATTGACCATAAAAACAACAGAAGCAGGCTACCAACCGAACAAGCTATATGGAATATGGTAACCACTGCGTCGCTCATCTCAACAAGTAATGCAGAAATGGCCATTAACAATGTACAGTCGATTTTGTCAGAGCAATAGCAGATAAAGTTTAGATGAGCTGCCAGACAGGATGCAAAAGCAACCAAAAGGCGAGCCAGAATGCTATGGGTATTGCCGCTCAAATGACGTTAGCATAGGCTGTAAGATAAAAAGCAATAGAGTGCCATTGGGCTATCAATTTAAAGAGCAACCCGTTGAAAAACTAGGTTGTTTCAGCCCTAGGGCCAAAGTGTTGGGGCATAGGGACTTGCAAGACTGGTGTTATATTTCAGTTTGGAAAAAGGCTCGCTGGTGCATCTTTTTACTTTAAATCCAACAGTATAATAAAAGGGCTTCTCTCACCACTTATATGAGAATAACAAAAATAAATAAATACTAAAAAATGTTTAGTTTTATAGAGGTTTATTAAATTCTGTGCGGGTTAAAGAAGTAAATCCTTTGATAAATTGATAAAAGTATTTAAAAACATCAAGGCTTGACGTTCAGATAGCTTGGAAATTTTTAAATTAAGTAACATGGGGTTTTAGCCTATCAAAGCTCAGAAATCTCGCTTCACTATGGCTGAAAAACTGATGGGGAGTTAATCGTTGACAATACAACCTGTGGGGTAACAATTTTAATAAATTTTAGCCAATCCCCTTTAGCAAACTTTATTGCTCCCTGGGGGACCCCCTTCAAGCCTATAAGAGGGGTGGCCCCCGCTTCAGTGCTGGCTTTGAACTAGTTGTGATCAGGGGAGAAACCTTCAATAGACTCCCACGGTTTACTTATGAAGTTGAGGAAAATTGATTCTCTGACTTTAAACTATCTTTCTAAGTAGTATTATGATAGTTTTACTCCAATTCACAGGGTTCCACCAAGAATCATCTAGGGTCTTTTGGTCAATAAGATTGGTATTTATATTCAAAACGATCTCATTATCATTGAGGACTTTTAAATGTCTGAGATTTCCCTTTTTCAGCCAATTTTGCCCCAAAACATTTTTATTTTGAAGCCTGGAGGGCAAATGTCATACATCGCCCCCTTCAAGAATTTTTGGGGGAGAATAAGCCATAGGAAGCGGCCATGTATCCCAATTGGTGGTGACTCTGGAAGTGAGGGGTTTGATAAAGTACTCATCCCCTCACTTGTATGTTACTGAAAATGGCCCTTCCCAGATTGAACCAAGCTTCTCACTTCTAGGAGTGATGCGGTTGTGATAATATAATACCAAGTCAGCTACTTGGAAGAAAGGGAGAGGGACACGGAGCTCATTAGCTGCTTCACCTTCTTTGTGACCATCTTATTTGAGTTAGTCATAGCTTCCGCTTGTAGTTGGATTATGGGTTAGGTCAACTGTTTCATGGATTTCTCTGGGTCAGTTCTGTCAGTGAAAATATCTATTGCTAATAAGCTCTACCACAGGTTCTTGACTATACAACACCCAGAAAGAGGACATCTTTAGGATGCAATGGTAACTAATTTGGTAGGCCATGAGAGCACTGTGTAAACAAAGAACCCAGTGGAGAGGGTCTGTTTTAGCCATTTTGTGGAGTATGGAGATCAGGGTTCTGTTAACTCTTTCTACAGCAACATTTGTGGATGGGTTATAAGGGGCTGAGAAGAGTTGTTGCGCTTCCATGGAGGTGGCAAGGAGCTTCACCACATTGGAGGAAATTTTTTCCATTATCACATAGGAGGACCAGGGGACATCCATAACGGGTGAAAATGTATTGGTGTAAGAAGTTGGCCGTGGCTTTAGCAGTCTGAGTGGGTAGAGCTAGAGCTTTAAACCATTTTGGAAATGATCAATACCAACTAAGATTTAGCCATTTCCACCTGTTGTCTGAGGGAGAGGACCTACCACATCCAAAAATATGGTGTGGAAGGGTTGTTGAGGCGTTTTAGGTGATACTCATATTGATCCTTAAAGCTGGATTTTTTCTTAAAGGTCAGGCATGCATCCAAGACTTCAGTAATGGTTTCCAAGATGCCCTCCCAGTTCGTACCTCTCTTTCACCCATTTATATGTTTTGTGTACTCCACCATGCATCATGATAGTGTGGGACTCCAAGATGACAGGCACTCTCTCTGATGACTAGAGATAGGGCAACCTTTTTCTCCTACCTTCTTCTAAAACTTCCCATTTTCCACCTTGGTGTTGCAGGAGTGTCAAGCGAGCATTTTTGTACAGGTCTACCTTCATCAGCTCATGCATCTGGAGTCATGAGGAGATCGTGTAGCCTTTCAGCTTCACTATTGTCTAAATGAAGAATGGGCAGCCGTGTTACCTATCCACAGTCATGTGGCGCATTCTTGCCCAATGCTCAATAGTCATATTGTAATAATAGAGCTTCAGAGCCCAGAGAGCCAACCGCCCCATGGGGTCCTTCATATTCTGCAACCACTTTAAAGAGGCGTGGTCTGTGATTACTTTGAAGGGAGTCCATATAGGAATGGGCGTTAAAGTTTGACAGTGAGCAGGACAGCCAAGCGCTCCTTCTCCATGACGCTGTAGCTACTCTCAGCTTTGTAGAGCACTTTGCTAATGTAAGACATGAAATGATCAACCCCATGTGTCGGCTCTACAGTTCTCTAGACTGGCGGCAAGGTCTGAAGGTGGCTCAAGGCTGCTAATTCGCATAAAAGGTCGATAAGGAAGCAGAAAGTTGGGTAAGTTATCAAATAATTTATTAGGCTTAAAAGGATTCAATATTTATAGGGTTTCGTGGGACTTGGTGCCTCAGGGATCATTGGGGCCTCATCCATTTAGGATCTTTACTGATCTTCTGAATAGCCTCCTCATGGGCATTCTCAATAAATTGTGTCGCCCATCTGAACAAATTGGTGGAAACGCCGTCCCACGTGACTCCAAAATTGGGGAGGGGGTTCCTGAAGCTGATTCACTTTGGGTAGGTTTGGAAACTGCCTCAGCACAGCCCAATTTGGAAGTGGAGAATTCAATTCAATCGCTATCTCAAATTTTGACATCATGATCATCCAATTAAGAAATTATTACTCCAACAGCGTAGTCATAAGCATCTGTGAATAACATGAAAAGTTTACTGTAATCAGGGTGGTGGAGTATTGGCCTTTTTTGCAACGCGCCTTCAGGATCTCAAAGGCGGCCTTTTGTTCAGCACCCCAATGGAAGAGGGTGTTCTATGCCAGGAGGTGGACGAGGGGCTCTCTGAGCTGAGCAAATTTTGAGAAAAAATTGATGGTAGTACCCTAACATGCCTAAGAATTCCTATATGCCGTTAAAGGTTTTGGTAGCAGAAATCTTGGATATTGCTTCAACTTTACCTTGAAGCAGTTGTATCCCATCTTGTGATATAGCGTATCCAAGGAAATCCAGCTTCTTCTAAAAAAATGTACATTTAGAGGTCTTTAATTTGATATTAGAAGCCTGCAAGCGTTATAACCTCTTTTAGATGTACAAGGTGTTCATTGAAAGTCTTAGAGAAAACTATAATATTGTCAAGATAGACAATGCTGCAGCTTAAATTTATATCCTTAAAGATATGATCCATTGCTTGCTGTAAAGTGGCAGGCGCATTGTTTAACCCTTGCGGTAGTCAGGTAGGTTGGAGAGACCCTCAATGCAAATAAGAGCACATTTCTCCTGGTCTTGTTGAGAAAGGTCCATTTTCCAATAACCGCTAGCCAGTTCCATGGCGGAGAAGTATTTAGGCCCAGAGAGTTGGGACAGAGCGTCATCAATATGAGGTATAGGGTAACTGTCCTTCTTGGTGAGGTTGTCTAGTATGAGGTTAATAGGCCAATGATAGACGGGGTCTAACAAGCCTGGAAAAACTCTGGGCTCTAAAGGACTAACTCAATCAGTGCTAATGAGGTGCAGTAGGCAGTTGTGTGGGATGTGCATGGTAATCTTCGTGTCAACAACCCTTTGTTCCTCAGCCTTAATGGTCACCTCTTCAAAGGCATAGAAATGAATTTCCTCATGGGCTTCCACTGATGGAGGCAACATTATTGTATGCCTTTCTGCCGTGGTGTAATGCAGGGATAAAGCGGAGTAGGGATACTCAACTATACAAACATACTTCTTTCTTTGAGCTCTTCATTAGACAGAATCAGAGGAGCCTCATAGCTAAGCATGGAGAGATAGCCCTGCTTCAAGTAAATAACACCTTCATATTCGTGCTAAATTGGGTTCCAATGAGTAAATCGTAGGTCATATTGATCAAAGCTACTGCCAGAGCTGACAAGAGAAGCTTCC
This sequence comes from Massospora cicadina, assembly GCA_022478985.1. NCBI lineage: Eukaryota > Fungi > Entomophthoromycota > Entomophthoromycetes > Entomophthorales > Entomophthoraceae > Massospora > Massospora cicadina. Next base: position 92,458 of record JAKSZP010008089.1, on the reverse strand, counting down.
CAAAACGAATGGGCAGGGAAGAGTACACCCCAATGGATTGGGTGTTTGAACCCACAGTTCCAAACTCTTGAGTGTAGTCAAGGTCAAGGGACAGCTTAATTTTCTTAATGAGCTTGGTTGAAATAACGTTCACTGGGGACCTAGTGTCAAGGATAGCTTTAAGCCACACTCCATTAACGAAGACCTCCACTTTAGTTATTGTACCACCCAAGGAGGGGGAAGAGCGATGACCTCTTTTAGATGAAAGTGGAGGCAAATCATTTGGCAGTTTCAGAATATTTTTTCTGGAAAGTCTGCAGGGTATAGACACGCTGGGTAGATCGGAGAAATGTGGCAATGAGCTGGTATGCGTCACTGGCAGTGTCAATAATCTTGAGACCTCTTATTGCTTTCCAAAGATAAATTTGAGGAGAAATCACAGCTTAATTCACTCTCTCCTGGTTCAATTAATCAAGTACCTCCACTTCACCTGGGGCTTAAAAAAGGTAATGACCAACATCTTCATCACCCCCTTCAGACTCATCGTCAGAGGGGTTATTAATGCAGGTTAGAAGCCCATAGGAGGTGGGGTAGGTTTAGGACTTCCCTTATGGGATGATAGGTCCTGGGTTTGCTCTTCCACCTTCTTAACTTTTGGAGGAGGCTTTGGAATTGTTACAGCTCGAGTTTCAAACTTCAAAGTAGGGGGTTTGGGCTGCCTCAGGGAGACATGTTTCAGACTAGATTTAGCTGAAAAAGAGGTTGAGTGGGATAGCACCGTGGAGGTGGATGCTTCAACTTCGTTAGCTTTGAGTCATTTAGTGGCTGTGTGCTTCTGTGAAACAGGCTGTTTAGCCTTAGTGACCTGGATATTTAACCTATTGTTAGTGGGAGTGGTTGGGACCTGAAAAAGGGGTTTAGGCTTAGGAGCTGGCTTTTTGCCTTTTAAGAAGGCCGCTCTAAAGAAGAGTAAGGGCTTTGCAAGAGGACATATGATTTCACCGACTGAGTTTTTTAACTGAAGATGAAGGGAACTACTGCTTCATCACAGCTATTATCATCTGACTATCTTTATGAGAAGAAGTACTTTGTTACTGTAACTCCGAAGAAGCAGTTTTCCTGAGGGAAACAACCGTAGTAGCTGCTAAATTGGTTGGCGTAGATGCTTGGCTCAAAAATCTTTATGTAGGATCAAGCTCATAGATATCTACAACCACTAATAGACCTCCTTGATATCCCATACAGTTTTATAAGTGCGCTTTACAGAATAGAGATGCATCGCCAAGGAGGGATGAGATGCCAAGCCAGCCAAGATATCTGCAATAGCATCATCAAGAGGGAGCATTTGGGCAAGCAACAAAGGTTGAGCTTTATTATAGAAGAGCTCACCAAAAGAAGTGATTCTCCCTCTTGCAAACTAAAGCACATAAAAGCCTGTTTTGTCGCTGCAAACTTTGTTTAGAACCAAATTCATCAAGCAGCGCTTGCTTAACCTCTTCCCAAGTGCTGAGGTTGACCATGGTGGGGACCATATTTTCTTAAGCTATTAAATTTAAGCAGGGAAGAATGTATTGGATTTTTTGTTGGTTTGTTGCTCCTTCCATCGAAGATATATAAGCATAAAGTAACGAGGCAATACTGCCCTCACCAGGTATAAACTTGTCTCAAATAGGGGCTTTTGTATAACTGGGCATTGAGATGAGTGCTTCCTGAGCCTTTTAAGGTGTGGCATATCGCTGGCTAGCTGGTGTTCCATATAGCTAGCTTAGGGTTAAGATCAGCGAAAAGGCTAGAAGAGTTAACTCCCCCAACAGCCTCTATATTTTTGAACATTTTGTGTGGTGTACAGGTGCACCCTGTAGTGAGCACCACTTGCTGTATTTTCGGTTTTGGAAAAGGCTCGCTGGTGCATCTTTTTACCTCAAATCCAACAATATAATTAAAGCGCTTCTCTCACCACTTATATGAGAATAACAAAAATAAATAAATACTAAAATTTTTAGTTTTATAGAAGTTTTTTAAATGCTGTGTGGGGGTAAAAAAGTGAATCCTTTAATAAATCGATAAATGTCTATAAAATGTCATGGTTTGACGTTCAGATAGCTTGGGAACTTCCAAATTAATTACTATGGGGTTTTAGCCTGTCAAAGCTTGGAAATCTCGCTTCACTATGGCTGAACAACTGATGGGAAGTTAATCGTTGACAATAAAACCTGTAGGGTAACAATTTAATAAATTTTAGCCAATCCCCTTCAGAAAAATTTATTGCACCCTGGGGGACCCCCGCCAAGCCTATAAAAAGGGGCGGTCCCCGCTTCAATGCCAGCTTTGAACTAGTCGTAACCAGGGGAGAAACCTTCAATGGACTTCCCAGGTTTATCCATGGAGTCAGGGAAAATTTGACTTCCCAACTTGGTGCTATCTGTCCAAGTAGTATTCATGATAGTTTTACTCCAATTCACGGGGTTCCACCAAGAATCATCCAGGGTCTTTTGGTCAATAAGATTGGTATATATATTCAAAACAATCTCATTATCATTGAGGACTTGTAAATGTCTGATATTTCCCCCTTTTAGTCGATTTTGCCCAAAACATTCTTAATTTACAGCCTGGAAGAAAATGTCTAACAACTGGGGAAAAAATCCATAAAGACTTGACACGGTAGGCCCAAGTGACTATGGTGGGGATTGGAGCTAATAACGTGATTTAGACAACCCAATCAATACATGGGCCATGGAGCCACATTACAGATGTCATGTGGGTTTGGAAAGCAAAAATCAAAACTTGAAGAACTAAATTTGAGCATGGGAAGATTTTATCTCATTTAAAAAAAAGAATTTCAATTATCAATTTTCTCAATGTGTTATGACTGCTTAAACAGATGATCAATTTTAGTTTTTCTTTCCACTTGAAGTCACTTTCAAGCGATTTTATTAGAAAACTAAATTAAGCAAACAAATATCAATCAAACGCCAACTGCTGCCATTCAATCCTCAATGACGTCAGATTTGCTGCCAGCTGCTCCAGTGTGGGGCAGTGGCAAAACCAAGCCTAGCATTTTCCATCCGGCAGGAAAACGCGCTCATACTGGTTCATCCAGTCTCAATAAGTCCTTGGGTCAGTTTAATCCGCCCAAGGATCTCGCCATCCACCAGGCACATACCCAGGCGGTGCCTCGCAGCCCACTTGTTCTCCCTCACTCCCAGCTCTGTTTTGGCCTTTGGGTTGATTATGGGAGATTGTTCCCATACAAGGAACAAGCAATTATTGACCTGGCCCAGGCGGTGATGCTGCTGGCCAGTTTCTTCGACTTCTGCCCCTTTAAGGGGTATTTTGACCTTGGCTTCACCTGTGAAGCCAATGCTGCCATGGCGGCTACTGTGCCCCTAGCTTTTAAGGGCACACCCATACCAACAACACACACCCGCCCCCCACTGACAGACCATGGTAGTCCAATTCGCGGGGTTGCCCACTCATCTCCCCCCCACAGTACTCCATCAGGAGTTAATGGAAGGGTTGGCCACATATGGCTCTGACCTCATCTTTCAGTTTGTGGTCCCCAATGGGGCCGCTCGCCTAGCTGGGCCTCAGCATTTGCCACGATCAGCCCAATAAATTCAAAAATATCTTTATCACTTCCACCTCGCATCATCATACCATCTGCCCCCAACCACCCATTCTGGGCCTGTGTAGAGGGCGAGAGGACAATTTTTTTTCCTGCTTTGAGTTAGATCACTCAAAATTTAAATGCCCCTCCCTTGTGGCTTCCTCTGACCCAGCGCGGTTGTTGCATGGCCCCCACTTAGCCCCACACCCCACTACTTTTATAGCATGGGGTACGTCCTACCCCCCTCCCCCAAAGCCTGCTGCAGCCAACCATCCCTTCCTTAGCCAGTGCCACTTGCGCCTCACCCGGTGCCACTTACACGTCATTCAATCAGGAAATGGCTTGAACTAACGTGGGTTCCCACATTATTCTGCAATTGTCAGCCTCACCACTTCAATTTGCAGACCCCAATTTTGAGTTTGACTTGAACCCATGGTCCTCATTGGCTGAAACTGATGAGATGGGTAATTTTATTGAAGCCCCATAGCCCACATATGACGAATTTATTCAGGTATGGAATCCCAAATTGGTCACTCAATGGTATTATGCCCCCAACCAGACGCCGTGGAGTTCCATTAGGACCACCAGCTCACTATTTCAGCAGCCACCCACCCTGAAGTAATCACTATCCATGAACTGGCTGAGTCATCAGTAGTGGCACTAGTCACGGAACTCCTGCCTCCCATCCTCAGGCCATCCACATCCATATCACACAAACAGGCCATTGGGTTTGCCCACAGACGTGCTAAGGAAGCCATCCAGAGAGTGGTTTCTGCCTCGCAGGACAACCTTAGAGTCACCCGCGCCTCTGTGGCTTCACTGTCCCAGCTCCCTGCCCTCCGCATTAAGGTGGAGGCCACCTTTTCCAAATACATTGGTGACTTACTGTCCTATGATAACTTCCTCAAATAACCAATTGTTACCAACTTTCTCCCCATGTCGCTGATCAACCCACCCCTTTGCGCTCCACATTGGCCCGTGCTCTTGCCGATGAGGAGCATGAGACTGAGGATGAGCCCCTTGATCCCCCCTCCCCTTCTGTCATGGTAGGTTGAGCGCCTCGGCGCTGTCCCACCTGATAGGTTAGTGTCTCAATAATTATGATTTGCCCATTCTTTGAACTGTAGTTTTCTTTCAGTATGAGTGATTAGTTCATTCACTTTTTTTCGCTTTCTGAGCTTCAGTATGTCCATCCCCTGGTCAGCTTGCCTCATAATAAATTTAAAAAGATGATCAATTTTTGGGAATAGCTTAGGAAAGCGTGGGATTGGGGCCCTCAAAATTTGGCCTAACCTGGCGAACTTCAAGTGAGGAAGGTAAACTAATTTAATTTGAACCAACTTCAAAAAGTATTTGCGGTGTGCTGAGTCACTGTTTGTTCATTCACAGATGCCCAAATTGCAGCATTTTTCCAGTTCCAAAAACTAGAGTGACAGCTTCTAGCCCAATGGGCAGTGGGAACCTCCAAGGCTTCCAAAAAGGTGGTCCCATGAGGTTAGGATGGGTTTGGGGTGCCCACCCTACCCACACTCAGTCACTTTAGTGTCCGTTTGACCAAGTAAAATAATGTGGATGAGTATTTTGATATTTTTGGGAAGGGTTTTGAACAGGCAGCACTATTTTCCAATGGTCCAATGCCATCTGAAAGCTTTGCAAAGATTTGACATTAGCTGCTTTTTTGCTAAAAGTATGCGCCCATTGGGCTTTGTTTCTGAGGGTTTGGGGCTCTCAGGCCTTGATGCCAAAGGCTTGTTGCCATTGACTTCATTCAAACCCTTTACCTCTATGGGGATGCCAACTCTCCAATAGCTCAGCATAAATTTCCTTGATTTCTAGCACCAATTCAGCTGAAGTTAGTACTGGGACGGGTGGTGGGGTCCTTAAAAGGTAAGCTGTTACCCATTGCTCTTCCACCACATGGACAAAGTCGCCTTGGTAGATTAGTGGGGCAGATGATCCTCTCAGACCCTTTTTTATGAGAACAGGAACGTTAACCATTCCAAGTGGAGTGGGCGCTCCTCTGAACTTACAATTTTCCAACTCTTGGGATTAGAATTAAAGATAGTTTTTCCTTTTCCAATTTGTCATCCAGTACTCTTGTGGAAAAATTAAAAGGATCATTTACCTTGTCCAGAAGTGCCTTCCAGTTGCTAGAATGAAGATCATCAGCACCTGTCTAGCAGCGAAGATCTTATTAAATTGGTTGTAAAGAACTCAACTAGAATAACTGTCTTCATCTTTTACCACTGTACCCACATTTCATATTTCAAAATCAAGCACAGTTCAAACATTTATAATAAACCTCAAAAAGAATACATTTTGGTGCTTACTGAAGGGGTAGTTGACTTTTAAGTATAAAATACAAAAGAGTTATCAGCAATATGTCATGAAAGAACAAACTCTGGAAGTTGTGGGTGAAACAAGAAATGGTGAAAAAGAAAACTCTATTTGGTGTCACAATCTGATCTGACATCCTTGTTAGTGAGTAACCAAAGCCCTGAGAAGAAATAGAGCAGATCAAGAAGGTCAACAATGATTTTTATTGAAAAGTACTCTCCTTGAAGAAGAAAGAGTCTGAAGTAATTAAGGAGTTAATGCTTTAAAAGGCTTCTTGAAAGCAGAAAAATAAAAATTTCTTTAGATTCAGGATGATGTAAAGAAACTTCTAAAAAAGTTACAATAATTTAAATATCTACTTCTGATTGTGCCCAGATAAAGGGGTGTAGCTGATAACAATGAACAAGTAAAGTTCCGTTGGGAAAGTTCAGCTACCAGGAAACATGCATTGTGGCTTTTGCAGCACATTTGGAGGTGACTCTTAGGAATACCTCATTATTAGTAGGGTTACCAGGCAAGTACCTCCTGTAACAGTATAAAGAAGTATTTTGGAGTACTTTGAGGTCTCAGGGGCCAGCCATCATGCTAAACAGGGGTGTACACCCCTTTAAAACCAAAAAGAGTTTAAATCCCAAAGCACTTCCCTCTCCCAGATCTTTGACCTAGGGAATACCCTAGATGAGAGATGGGTGGCTTCTGCCCCTCCATGTTTGCCACATGCCCCTACCACCATTACCCCCCTACCCAAATCCATCCTGGTATTAACTCTGCAAATTTGTATCTTAAACAAAATAAGAAATTTTGTGAAGACTTCAGCAGAATTCAGAAGCCCCTTAACACGTTCTTCATCTCCTGCCCCCAATAGCTAATTCACCCAGAAGCTAATCTGCATAACAAAGCCATACCTAATAAGTCCAATTTGCGGAAAAAGCTGAGGAAAAGAGGGCGAAAACAGTTTTAAACTTGTCACTCCAGCCTAAAATCAAAACGCAAACTCAGACCTTTAGAATTTGGGGAATATGACTTGAGAATAGCTTGGAAGGCTACTGATACTATTGAGGCGAAATCAAGGATCAAATGTGATATTTAACAAATTCAAAACGGAAATGGTCCCCTATTGCAATTAGGCTTCGTAGCTAGTTTCCCCCCTTTCCACCATATAACCCAGCACCCTGTTAATGGTAGGGAGTTGGGTTGTTTTCTTTCCTTGTCTCCCATTTGATTTTAATAAAAATTTATTATTTTGGAAACTGTCTAAGTAGTATTTTCTAAAGAAAAAATGTAAAATGGGCAGCAACTCACTGGGTTGGTGTCTTTTCAACTCCCCTTCCAACATGGAACCCAAAAACGTGAGCCCCGCGGTGCCTTGTGGACTGTGATTAATCTTTTGGGTCTTGGCATACCCGTGAAGGAAGCTAGGTCTTTCCATTGCATGTTGGGTTCCTAACAAGTATGCTTAAATTACCTATTTTTCACTGGGATAATGCCCTGAACTTTTTCAACTATTTAAAAATTACAATGTTTGGAGATGGCAACCATAAGAAAGTGGTGACCATTGTCAGCCGTTTAGACACTTTTTTGTCTATATCTGGTGTTGCCCCACCTGAACGAGATAATTAGATATACTAAGATGCAATGGAGGCGATCATGAACGAGTTTGACAGCCCTGCATGGATGGGTATCTGCATACAGAGGTTCATGGAAATTCTTTTCAAAAAGAACGAGAACTTGGCCTTTTTTGCCAACCAATTTAACCATGAATCAAAAATCCTGACAGACGCTAAATTATTATTAGATTTTAATTCTCTTTGCAATGCATATGGTTCTTCACCCTACAGAGTCCTACACTTAGCCATAGTTTATGAATTGGAATTTTAGACTTCCACTTTGCAGATGGTAAAGTACCTCAAGATGTTATGGTCAACATTTAAAGCACATTTTCAGACCTTTAATCTGTTCCCACTAAAATTAATCCAAATATGGTGAAGTTTACTTAGCTAGATAAGGATTTACAAAATTGAGTAGTAGTGGTGAATATACCCAAAGGACCAAAATAGGCAGACAAATCTTGAAAATCTTGCCACAAATGTGTAAACCCTAGACATTTCACCGCTCAATGTAGAGCAAGAAGCCTAAATAACAATTAAGCCTGGTTCAGATTAGAGAGAGTAAAATGAGCATGATTTGTGGAAATGAATCAGCAGTTTTAGATATGGAATAATATAGTAACGCAATTAATCCTTTCCCTTGTTATTTTATGAAGATGAATTGTATTTTTCTCTATTTGTAGATTAAGATACACCTGATCCTTTCTATCAGGTTGTAAATTTAGATGCAAATGTAATCAACTGAGAAAAGTCAAAGAGTATTTCCCTAGAGATTATGATGTGGTTGTTTGACTTATGACCACCAGATAGAAGAAAAAAATCAAAATTTCTGAGAACGCCAAAGAATTTCTTACAATGAAACTTGACAAATTGAGCATTTTCATTCCCATCAACACAATTAAAAGATTTTTTCCTGATCTATCTACTCAATCAAATTATACTTTATACTTGTCAACTGATGCCGCTATCAACTCAATAAACAATTTTTTATTAATATACTCTAATTTTACATACGCAGACATTTTAGTCTTTTAAGTAAAGGTATGAGTTATATCAGTAGCAAGCGCTTATTAATGTTAATTCAACCAAATATGTGAAGAAAATGAAGATTTCTCCAGATTTGGAACACTAGAAAGAATTGGGACCACTAAGCTAAATACAACAACTTACTGGGAGGCATACAGTGCATTTTCTCTTTAGTTAGAATTACTAGCAGTATCTGAAACTGCCATAGTGTTGGAAAACAAAATTGTGACATCCTCATGGAAAGTATCACTTCACTTTTCTCTCTCTTTGCGATCACTTTTGCAACTTATTCAATTCAAGTCTGATTCTAGTTTGATAATCTCACAGAGGAGATTAGTCTGCGCCCATGTCAGGGAGCAGTTGGGCAAGTAAGGTAAGAAGAGTAGGTGGTAGGCCCACGGCCTCAAACGTTCAAAAACGCCCTGGAGAAACCAGCGGAATAGAAAAAAATATTAAAAAACTGGTGGTTACTATTTCTCTGGAAATCCTCACTTGGCAGGCGTGATGTAACCAGTACATCAACACGCTGCACTCTCAACCACTCTCATCGGTGGAATACAGAGTCTGGGTGTTCCTGGATATCCACCAAACAGCCCTCTGGGAAAAATTTTGTGGATGTGCACACTTTTTCCTGACTGCAGTGTACATCACACCTCATTTCATGTCACGCGGTTGGCTGGATCTCAGTTTTAAAAACAAGGAGGCAGCAGACAAAGCTGCTGCAATGTGCATAGTGATTGACCTCCCCAAAGGGCAATGGGTCATCTAAACCAAATGCACCAGATGGACAAAATCCAACCAAATTTTCCTCACGTTTGACTTTTGCCCACTACAGTAAAACGTGCCATTTTGGAGCAACACCTGAAAGATGGTCTCACTGTTTATGGCGATATACAATCTTTTGAGATGCAATGCTTTATGCTGATGCCACACCTGTGCATTGGCAAAGCCATCGCAGTTTTAACCCCAACCAAGGAGATTGTGAAGGACCTAATCCAGATCCTCCACTCCACATATATCAATATTGAAGGGCATACCACCCACCCTTTCTGGGTAACCATGGACAGCGCGCCCCCCATCTGCACCCACTGTGACACGTTCAGCCATAAGGCACATGCATGCCCCACCAAGGAGGGCATCACATTCCAAGAGCACCCCTCGGCTGCCATGGCCAGCGGAGAGGCGCACTACAAACCTACCGCAAGCACCAAAGAGGATTTCCCGTGGGGAGCACAAGGCTGCTGCCTACTGGTAAAACTAATTCCCCACAAGAGCGGAAGAAGGCCAAGCAGGCCCGCAGGGCCATGGACAAGGAAGCGGCCAAAGTCACCACTGCTATCCCACACTCCCAACACCAGGAGGACATCAAAACCTTCGCAGTGGAAGCAACTTAAGAATCCATCAACCAATCAGATTGGGAGGCCCAAGCTGATTGGGCCACCCAACCTGAGGATCTGATGGGTGACTCAATTTCACCCAATCTTTGCAACCAAGCTCCAGTCAAAACCAACTTGGTCTCCAACCTACCTGAAAAAAATTTTTGACCCACTTGATAGTGCACCAAACTCATCTGCACCACTAAAAATTTGTCCGACGTTGGGGAAACAAAAAGTGAAGGCAAAAGCCAACGCGAACCTTTCTGCTAAAATCAACAAAACTACTGATAGCATTGCTGCAAACACCCACACCACCATGAAGGCCCATGGGGATCTAGAGGAGGCTAGTGGGCCCGGGTGCCCACCCCCTCACACCTAAGATGCAATGGGGGAAACCTTCACTTTAGGGACGTTGAATATCGCCGGACTCAAGGCCTCGCCATCCTGGGCTAGGAAACTGAGTTTTTTACAAAAAATTTACCCATGGATATCCTGGCCATCCAGGAGTCCCACTGTCCGCGAGGTTCCAAGGATGGTTGGAAAACCATGCTCCTCCGATCCCTATCCTTTTTGTCAGAGCACTGTGGGGTGCTATTTCAGAAAAACAATTTTAATTTTTTATTGTCATAATCCTTCCTCAATGGCCAAGTCCTCATTGTCAATTTCTTGTGGGCTGACATGGCACACGCTATCATCAACATCTACGCCCCAAACTGTACATGAGAACGTTGGAAATTTTTATCATTGGTCAAATCCCTCCAGTTACCCCAGACCCTTTTGTAGTCAGTGATATGAACTGTTGGCTAAACACACCAACGGACCGTTGGCCTTCCTCCTCCCACACCCCCCATGGTCACATAGAACTTTGCGTTTTAAAGGCCACCCTTGGGTTAATGGATGCACTGCCGCGGTGAGCCCTGCTGCTCAAAAACATGATGCAACCCCACGTCCACAACAACCAATTAAGTTCCATGACCCACATAGACCTTATTCTTACATTGACGAAATTCCAACCCCACATTTCCCACTTCAAAACAAAAAAATCAAATTCTCCAACCATCGGCTGGTCTCTAAAACCTACCACCTACCTGTCACAGTGGCTAAGGCCCCACATTGGTGCAAACTCCGCCCTCCTAAACTTGCGTCGCCAGGATTTTCCACTTGGGTGGAATCAGCAACTTTGTGATAAGAGTTTGTTACACCATTTTGCGCGGACCCCATCTCCACATGGGCAGCCTTCAAAGAGGATACCATTTGCCACTCTCGCCACCTCTCCTCCTGACGCTCACAAGCCACATTGGCCATCATCTCGCATGCTCTGGCAGAGTTGGCACACCTGGAGTCCAACATCCCAGCCACAGGATACAGCCCTGCATGGGGCTGGAAGTGGGCGGAGGCAGCTGCCCACCTCAACGCGCTCAAAAGGCAACACAAACATCAGGTTTGTGTTCAGTACAGGGCCAAACACATTACAGAGGGCAACAAGTGCACCGCATATTTTTTAAAAAAAATTTGCACCACGCCAGAGCGTGGCCTGCACAGAGGTGCGAAGATTGGATGATTCCATTTCAGATACGCCAGCTGAGGTGGCAATTGAAACACAAAAGTATTACTCCAAGTTATACCAATACAATCCGATTCAGCCAGCTGAAGTGGCGGAATTTCTCATCCAGACCCACATCTGCACCATTTCCTGATACCCGGAAATAATGAATTTGATTACTCCAAACAAATTTTGGACAGCCATCCGCGGTGCACCAAACTGGAAATGCTCAGGCCCAGATGGCATTCCATATGAATTCTATAAAAAGTAATTCAAATATATATCCCCACTACTGCTTGCCTCACTTAACCAGAGCCTTCTGGAAACGCGCCTCCTACCAGGAGGACAAGAGGCCTTCACCATCACACTCTTCAAGAAAGGGGACAAGCTAGACTTAGCCAACTGGCGCCCCATTTCTTTAACTAACATGGATACAAAAATTTTAACTAAAATCATGGCTAACCGTTTAGGGATTGTAGCATCTGCCACCATCTCCCCAGAACAATTCGGTTTCATACCCAGAAGGTCAGTTTGGGACAACGTGAACTCTGTGGTTAATGCATTCCAGTCCACAGCCTCTGGAGCACTTGTATTCTTGGACCAACAGAAGGCCTATGATAGAGTAAACTGGGAATACCTCAAGGCCTGCCTCCAGCAATTCCGCTTACCCCCTCGCTTCATCAACTGGGTGATGCTGCTCACTAAATCTGCAACAATGGCAGTACGTGGCCCTGGCTTCCTAATGGAAGTAGTCCGCTCTCAAAGGAGCTTGTGACAAGGGGACCCCCTTAGCCCGCTATTATACAACTTCAGCCTTGACCCACTACTTCGAAACGTGAATGCCCAACTCACTGGGGTCCATGTGCCAGGCCAAGCCCCAGTCAAGATGATGGCGTTTGCAGATCACTGTGTGGTTGAGTTGTCTAATAATAAAGATGCATGCGCACTTGAAGCTCTCATCCAGGAGTATTCCCGGGTAAGTAACGCTGCACTGAATGCTTCCAAAACTGAAATCATTCTCCTTGGTTGGTATCAAACCTGCTGGGCCCCAGCAACCAGTGCCCAGCCCGGCCCATCTGCTTGCACATGTACTCGCCCTCCCAGCTCACCCCACACCGCCCCACTGGTGCTCCCCTTTGTGCCACGCCTTACCATAGGGCCGGTCCACCATCTGGGCATGTGGGTGGAGGCAGGCGGGTATGCATCAGCAGTAATGGAGAGTCATATTCTAGACAACATGACGAAGCGAATCGCCTCCCTCAGAGCCCACCCTACTTCCCTTACCGGCAGGGTTGTTTTAGCCAACTCTATGCTCCTCTCCAAAGTCTGGTTTGGAGCCCACGCCATCCTCTTCTCCCCAAGCTTTTTCAAAACCTTGTATGCCCTTCTGTAAGGATGGCTTTGGTCAGGCCGCCCACCACCAGTAAGCTATAGGTCATGTTAGGCCCTCATCATCATGGTGGCATGGGCCTGCTTGACTTCAAAGCCCATGCTGCCAAGATCCTGGGCACCTGGATTGTGGCTGTCACTGCCCCTATGCTCCCCTCCCAACACTGGTCCCGCGCGGCCCACTCCAACTTCTCCCGCGCCCTGGGCCTCAACAATCCATCAAACCCTCACTCCCTGATGAAATACCTGGCTTCACACCCATTGGCCGCAGGTCCTCACAGTACTAAAACCCACTACAAACAAACCCTCCTCTCCATGCGGAGCGCAGAGTGGAGAATCCATATTAATGGACACACAGCCCAGAGAGGCCACCCCTCTCCTCAGTTCACACAAGAGGTACAGGGGCTACCCATCCAAGATGGCGTGATCCCCACACGGCCCCATGTCCTATCCAGGGTGAACTACCTGGACATGATGGACATCCCTTATTCCCTTGAGACCCAGAAGACTATCTGGAAGTACGCACACCATCCTCCGTTGCAACCTCAAATCTGTTCCCATGTGTGGCGCTGCCTGAGGCGGGTGTACTGTATGGCTGAGCGCTCTAACGCTTTACACTCATCCTACGTCGTGTGTGGCCAGTATGTAACGCTGTTCCACCGCCTTGAGAAGTGTTTTACCTCTAAAGTGATATGGCGCGAAGTTCAACGTCTGCTGGGCCAGGATCAAACACATCCCTTCAGTCTATCAAGAGATATGTTTGCTTTATCAATGGCCTCCCCCCTTCCACCCTCCCTCCATGCTCTGGTGGTTGCAATCGCCATGTGGACTATCCACACGATTGTCTAGGATGCCATCGCAGGCTCCACCCCCACCCTCCCAGAAGCTGTCCACAGATTCCAGTCTCATTTGGTGGACCACTTTCAGGCGTGGATGTTTGGATACCTCCCACCACGTCGCCAACATCTGGTCTCCTCCTGGTTCCCAGTTTGGTTCATCAAATCAGACCCTTTCCTCCACACGTGTTCAATTGTGGCTACGGCCCCTTCACACGTTCCTTACCCTCCATATAAGTGGCGTTCCCGCTGGAAACGAGAGATAGCATCACTTCTCTGGGGTGCCTTCCCTGTTACTAAGTTTTGTCTCTTTTGGGTCAAAGTCAGAAGTGTCCATCCCATGGTCGGCCTTCCTCACAATAAATTAAATCATTGGAAAGATTCCTAAAAAATTTGGTGTCAAATGTGATTTTATGGAAAATATGTTAAAAAATTTGTGGCACATGCTCCTTTGGCATATCATCAGAAAGGAGAAACTCCGCTGACAAAAAAAACTAACTTTGTAAGTATAATTTAATAACGGCATAACTCTCATCCAATACAAAGTAGTTGAAATAAAAAGAGTTAAATGCCCATGAAGATCCCAATAGAAATATGGGATACATTTTAGGCTAAGTGATGACTATCGTTCTTCCAGGAATCTAATTAGTAGTTACCATGTGGTTTACATTAAAATTCTGGAACAAAACATATGTAAAAGTAGTTATCTTATAGAAAAATCAAGATTATAGACTTGGTTATCTCAAGGGATTATAATACCAGACCATGGATAAATTTAGGTTCTACTGGCCAATAAGAGCAAAAATCTGATAAATGTGGTAAAAGAACCAAGTTATGATATCTACTCACTTAATCTTGTTTATTAAAATTGAATAGTACTATTATTTAAAGATGCTAACAAAAATGGGATTGCTGGCAATGATGCTGAAAATTCCCGTGAACTAGTGGGCCAAGAGCAACTTGCCAGATTATCAGACAATCACCATGAGGAATTTCACAGGGCTTTTGAAGATATTGGGTTATAATTGCCCAAGGTGACCATGACCTAAGATGTGCTAAAAATGTGATCCATAAAGTTAATACTATGGGAATATCCGCTGATACAGATGCAAACCATCCAACAATCCAAGGCTGTTAAGGCAGTAATTAGTTGAGAAATCAGAAAGCTGATTGATTATGGGTTTCTTGTACCATCCTTGAGCCCACAAGCTAGTATAATCCTTATAGTAAAGAAAAGGGACGAGAATTTAAGTGGTCAATTACAACCAGTTTTAAAAAATCACAAAGATTCATATCTAAACCTGAGGATAGATGATGCGCTCAATTGTTTAGAGAAGCAAAATTAGTTTGCCAGTGGATTTGATCTTGGGGTATTGGCAGATAGACATGCCAAAATGAGTAAGAAAAAATGTGATAAGTACCGCACAAGGGTCATATCAGACAACTAGACTGCCAAAGGGACTATATATAATGTGCGGCTACTTTCCAAAGATTGTATAATTCCATATTAAGCGATTTGAAGTTGTCCTACGTTTTTGTATACCAAAACAACATCAATGTTTACAGTAAGACGTTTACTTACTGACCGCTCTTTAACATTTGGAGGAAGTGTTAAAACGCCTGGTGGCAGCAAACTTAAAAATCAAGCCAAGAAAATGCCATTCTATTAAGAAAGAGTTTGATTGCTTGGGGTTTATGTTAACCTCTGGCGGATTACAGCCTCAAATACAGTAAATATTGGCCATTAAATTAATGACACCCCAAAGAGTGTTTGAGATATACTTATTGATTGGGATGATTGAATAAATTTTTCCAAATAGCAAAAGACTTTACTGAAATTACTGAACCATTATTCCATCTATTGAAGGATCCAAAATAAGGTATTCATATGGAATGAGGAGGCCCAGAGCATGTTTAATGAGCTCCAAAAGTATCTAAGGTCTAGTTCCATTTTTAATATCCGGATTTTAGCTAGGTGTTTAAAAATTTAGATGGATGCCTCACTAACAGCGAAAAGAGCTTTTTAATTCAAGTATATGACTCCAGGATGAGCTTCCTGTGGCTTATGTGAGTCGCACATTAAAGTTGGTGTAAAGGAACTACATCATATGGAGCACAAATACTTTATGGTGATATATACCTATAAAATATTTTTGGGTGTATATTTATTGGGCGCACTTCAAAGTTGTGAGCGACAACTCATTTCTACACTGGTTTTTTTTATATTAGAAAACCATTAGGTGACTGGCACAATGGGCTTTGAAGTAACAAGCCTACAGTTTTGAAATTGTACATAGGGTTGGAGCAGCACATCAAAACGCTGATGAAATAACAAGACTACCTAACATTCAAGTAGTTTATCATCAAATGGATGAATAGAATCATTAAATGATAAAAGGGAATATTGGGGATAACCCTGGGGGATTCATAAAACACTGAAGAAAGAAAGGGAAAATACATAAATGAAGGACTGAAACTTGCAAATTAATTGACAGAAAAAAAATTATTTTCTAAAATGTCAGAATGCTCCATGATTATACAAGCTGCGCACAAAATCATAGGCATGGTGGCCTGATAAAACTTGGAATCAACTGAAACAGCATTACTGGAAATTGATCAATTATAATATAGTGGATTAAAAGCAGTTGTATGGTGTTTCAACTCCCTAAGCCCCATAAGAGTGCAATGGAATGTCAGCTGGTTTGCCCTAAGTTCTCATATCATATGGTGTCAATAGATATGAAGGTACACTGTGTGTTAATACTGGGTGAGTAAATTACATAATTTTTGCAATAGATCATCTTACCAGATGTATTGAGACCAAACCCCTAAGTTGGATAGGTGCAACAATCACCACAATACTATCTTTTACCAAGTTATTTACTAGTATGGATACCCTCAAGTGATACTAAGTGACAACAGAACCAATTTTACCTCTTATGTGATCCCAAGGCTAAATGAACTAATGAAAAGCAGAGAAGTGGTATCCATTCCATACTGACCTGAAATGAACGGGGTGGTAGAAAGAGTTAATGGAACTCTAGATGTAATAATAAGAAAATTGTTAGCGGAAAATACCTCCACTTGTGATCTTACTTAAGTTCAGTTACCTTCACATATAATATCAGTAGTCATATGGTGACAGAGAAAAGTCATTTAAACTCTTATATGAACATTGAGCTCCATAACCAACAATCTTATGTTAAGCATGAGAACTGCTTAGGGGATGAGTCTATAGCAATATTTGACATGAATGACATTTATCATGATTGAATTGCAATCACTGACATTCAATATGGCAATGAGAAGATTTAGAGTAAAAAATAAGATGATCATAATTGACCAATGCGAAAAGGAGTGCTATTTAAAGGTAGGGTACCCTTTTGTGATAGCCATGAACTTGGATGAAGTATCAAGTTTTTTTGTCATGTAGCGGGTCCATTCAAAAATTTTGCTAAGTTAATATCAGATGCATATATGGTAAAGAATTTTGATGATGGTTATATAGTTAGTAGGGTCCATAGAAAATACTTAAGGTATTGGATCTAAGAAAAAGACATAAAAATATAACATAAGAACAGTGAATAAAATAAAAGATGAAAATATATGAACATATATATATAGGAAAAGTTCTCAAAAACAATAAAAAAACTAAAAAATATGCACCACAATATCTGTTTTTATTTTTCTGAAATCATGTGGATATAGTGGTGTTTTATTTAAATTATGGAATAAGAAGAGTGTACTATTATTTTATCTAACTGAGGTAAGCCAACCAGGGGACAGACATTACCGAATATATGTGAAACTAAGAGAATAACTAAGAAATATAAAAATTGGGCACCCCAGGGTACTCAAGTTACCCCTGTTGCCAGCGGGACTGCCAGGTATGGGGGGGTTGGTGCACTACTCCGAGGGGGTTTCCCTGCTATGGAGCAGGTGTGAAGGAAAGGGTCTGTGTGGAGGAACCAGAGTGGGAACCATGATTCTATGAGCGCTTTTTGTCTTGGTCTTATATATCCATAGAGCCAGGCTTGGAAGTTCTCTAGTAAGTAGACATGGAATCTGTTAATAATCCCATGAATGGTTGAAACCGTGCCCTTGAACGCATCTAATGCAATTGTGTGTATTGTCCACATTGCAATGGGTATTATTAGGGAGCAGAGGGTAGATGGGATTGGTGACTCGATCTGGAGCGCGAAGATACTCTTTGATATTGAGAATTCCTGTTCGTTTTGAATCTTGAGCAGGCGTGCGACTTCCTGCCATATAGCTTTGGTTGGGGGGCATGTTTCTAGGCGATGATGTAGGGATCCCTCCCTCCACATACTGCACATGTTTTGTGGAGGGGTTGGAGCGGTCCGCCATCCTATAGGTCCTTCTCAAACAGCGCCAGGCGTTTGCTCTTATCCTTGGTTGTAGGAGTGGGTGGTGTGTCACTTTCCACATTTCTTTCTGTGTGGTTAAATCATAGGGAATGTCCAGCATATCTAGGTATTCTATCCTAGCTATGCTTGGGGTTGCTGCGAGCATATCCCTCTGGGGGTGGTTTTCTGGGTTTCTTAATTTGAATTGGGGGCTGGGTTGTCCCCTTCCCTGTATAGTACCCATGTTCTCTATGGTCCATCCCATATGGTGGATAGTTCGGAGGATATGTTTGAAATGAGGGGAGGTTCCATGCGGACCTGTTGCAGTAGGGTGCTTGGCAAGGTATGAAAGTAGTCTGGGTGGACTATGAGGGTTGGTCAATTTGAGCGCCTGTGCAAAGTTAGTCCTTGCTGCTCTGGACCAATGTTGTTACAGGAGGTCTGGAGCAAGGATTTCCTTTATCCAGGTACCTAGGATGTGATTGGCATGGCTCTCAAAATCTATTAGTCCCATGCCTCCTCTTGAGCGTGGGCCAAATAGTGTTTCCATCTGTATAGGAGGGTGAGAGCCAGGCCACAGCCAGCCCTGGATAAGCGCGCGAATTGAGGTTATAAAGGTAGGTGAGAAGGCTATCGCATGGGCCTGATACCACAGTATTGGGAGGATGATCGAGTTAGCAACTGTAACTCGTCCTGTTAGTCCTGGGGTTCTTCCCTTGAGGGAGGCGACGCGTTTGGATACCCGTTGTAACAGGTTACTTTCCATTGTCTCATTAGCATATCCCTCTGATTCTAGCCAGATTCCAAGGTGTCAGATAGGAGTGGTGGTGGGAGGTGTTGCAAAGGGTAAAATAATTTATAATTGGGTTTTTTCTTCGAGTGTTGGTGTGAGGTTCTGATGTTGTGGTCCAATTGTTTGTGTATTTGCCTAAGAGGATGATTTCTGTCTTCCTTTTGTTGAGCGATGCATTGCTCACCTTGGAGTATTCCTCTAGAGTGTGTTCCAGCTGTTGGGCATCTTCATTGTTTGCTATACCTGCTACGCAGTCATCTGCAAAGGCCAGTATCTTGACTGTTGGTTGTCCTTGTGCGGCTATCTCCATGAGACGTGAGTCAGTTACTCGGAGGAGCGGGTCAAAGCTGAAATTGTATAGCAGTTGGCTGAGGGGATCCCTTTGTTTGAGCCCTCTGTGTGGTTTAATCTTGTTTGTTAGGAATCCAGGGCCGCATACAGCCATGGTTTCAGATTCTGTTAGAAGCATCGCCCATTTTATGAATCTTGGTGGGAATTTAAAGGCATGTAGACATTCTTTTAGGTATGGCCAGCTAACACGATCATACGCCTTTTCCTGATCCAAGAAGACCAGGGCACCAGTTTCTTTGGATTGGCAAATGTTTGCAACAGGGTGTATGTTGTTCCAGATTGAACGCCCTGGTATAAACCCAAACTGGTTGGGTGATAGGATGTCAGATGCAATTGCGCCTAATCAAGCTGCTAGAATTTTTGTTAGAATTTTTGTTTCAGTGTTGGAGAGTGCAATTGGGAGCCAGTTGGCCAGGTCCAACTTGTCACCCTTTTATACAAGGCTATAACTTAGGATTAATGGCCTCCTGGTAATAGGCGTGTTTCCAACAAACTCTGGTTCATTGACGCCAATAGGAGGGGGGCGATTTGTTGAAAATACTTTTGTAAAATTCGTAGGGTATCCCATCAGGACCTGGGCATTCCTACTTGGTGCACCGCGAATTGTTTCCCAAAGCTCCTCCCATGTGATAAGGGATAGTATATTGTAATTTGGTGGTGTACTTTGTATCTTGGCAGTTTGAATAAATTTTTTAATTTTTTGTTGATCTGTTGGCATATCACGATATAATTTGGTGTAATAGTGGTGTACTTCCGCCTTGACCTCCTCAGGGTCAGTTGCCACAGTGCCGTTGGTCTTGCGGACCTGTGTGCATGTGGGCTGGTTTCCGCAGGAGTGGAATTGGCGGAAAAAGTATGTCAAACAGGTTTCGCCTTCCTTTATGAACTTACCTTTGTTCAATACTTTGATTCTGTGTTGGTGTTCAAAGATGAGATTGTTAAGTTGGGCTGAAATTTCTGCCCATTTGCATCCCCAATTAGGGCTATAGCCAGATCTTGGAGTATTTAT
Source organism: Massospora cicadina (assembly GCA_022478985.1). Classification (NCBI taxonomy): domain Eukaryota; kingdom Fungi; phylum Entomophthoromycota; class Entomophthoromycetes; order Entomophthorales; family Entomophthoraceae; genus Massospora; species Massospora cicadina. The sequence continues at coordinate 72,238 of JAKSZP010008089.1, read as the reverse complement.
TTCCAGATGGTCTAGTTCTGCCAAGGTACGTTTTATTGTGGCTGTGTCCGCGGTGTACTTGCGTGATGCAATATGTCAAGTTTTGTTGATTAAATCTTTTTGAAATTTTCCCATGATCTGATGGGATTTGAAGTGAATGGGGCTGTGAATTCTGGGTTTGTAGCCTTGTTTTCAACTCAGTCAAATATCTCAGGCAATCTTATATTTTCTGGGTGAAGCTTTCTCCAAGGCGACACCTGTGTGTGGGATTGGGTTGGCGCTAACTGCACCATAACTAATAGGTGATCAGAAAAATTGATCTTTTTTGTTGTAAATTTGGAGATTCTTGAGTGGTGAGATTGTGGGATGAGGATGTGGTCAATACGACTCACTGATATGAGCTGTCCCTCACATATGTTGGGTCTTGTCATATGGGGAAGGATTGGTGAATTGGGGGAAGAGCATCCTGTAAGCCAAGAGATGCCTTCATTGTGCGATATTCATTGTGTCCAGGTGGGTATCCCCTGGGATTAGGCATCGATCTGTATTGGGGTTATCCCAGCAGTTGAAATCGCCTAACATGATGATATCTGGTGGGAGGGTGAGGGTAGGATTTATTTCAAAAAATTTCTCTCAGTTGCAGTACATGGTGCATAGATACATGCTAACAAAATTATTTTATCTTACCATGTGATTGTTGCTACCAGAACTTGACCGTGCAAGTGTGATGATGAATTTGTAATTTTAAATTTTTTGTTGTTTTGGACTATCACCCCACAGTGAGATGTCCATACTTATTGTGATGGTGCGACCCTGGTTGACCAGGATTCTTCTTCCCCTTGTAGGCAGTGGGTTTCTTGGATGGCCAAGATGTCTACAAGAGGTTTTTGCAGGAATGCCAGCTTTTTGGCTTGGGACGTATGAGCCCTGGCTCCCACAATATTTAATGTCCCTATTGACACTGAGATGCCCGCGGCGCCTCAGGAGCGGTTGGGAGGACCCTCTGGTCCTATCCCACTGCGGCTCATTTTGGCCATGCTCTGCGTCTGTACTCCAACTCTTTCACTACCATTGTTGGTTCCCTTGATCTGACCCAATGATTTAAGGGAATTGCGGTTTTTTGCATTTGCATCAACTTTTCCTGCACAGGTCTCATGTTGATTTGATGCGGGTTGTTGATTGGATTTTATATTTTTGAGGTTCAACTTTGTTGCATTGTGCACCACATTTTCACCCAAATTGCGGTTGCATTGTTCCTCAGTATGTGCATGACTGATGACGCTTTGTGGCGCAGTCTGGTTACTGTGAAAATTTTCGACCTGGGCATATTGTTCTGATTGGTTGGTTTGGTGAATATCTGAAATATCCTCCTGAATTTGTCCATGGTTAATGGCGGATTCCACGTGTGCCACCGCTTCAGCCGCTGCTCTCTTGTGGGCTTTTTGTGCTGCTTTATGCTGTTTACTTGTAACTGGGTCCACAATGGAGTATAGTCCATCTTCACCCCAGCAGAATGGGTGGTGGCCATCAACCATTTTGGTGAAGTTTTCATTATCTTCGTCCATAGCTTCTTCACAAAAATCATTTTCCATTAAGCCCTCTTTTACAGGGCATGCATGTTCCTTGTGGCCCAGTGAGCCACAGTGGTTGTAAATGGGTGGTGCGCGTTCTGGTGTAACTCAGAATGCAGCTGACTGGCCCCCATCTGCAAAGTGAAATTCTGCTGCGCGGGGAATTCTGGATAAATCCTCTTCCACTTCTGGGAAGGGGTTGATTACAGCAATAGCTTTGCCCGTGCACAGGTCAGGCATTAAGCAAAATTGCTGTAATTCGAGTTGTTGGATTTCTCTATAGGCCACAAGACCTTTGCGGAGCTCCTCCTCAATTACCTTACAAGAAAGGTTGGTGGGGAGCGAGTCAAAGGAGATGAACAAAGTTTTCGCTTTGTTCCATCTGGTGCGCGCGGTGTGCATAATTTTTTTGCCCTCAGGGAGGGCAATTTCCACGCAGATTTTTGCTGCGGCATCGGCTTCATCAGCTGTTTTGAAACCAATATTGATCCAGCTGCAGCCCATGTTGTTGGTGGATACATACACCTCATGAGGGAAAAGTGAGGGCTGTGCCCCACATGTTTTCTCCCACAGGGTTGGTGACTCATCCCCAAGGAAGAGTCTGATCCCGTGTTCCACCTTTGATAAAGGTTGGTTGAATTGAATGTACATGTATTGCATGTGCTTTACAGTAAATACCATAAACCCAGATGGTGTCTGAGTTTGTGATTTTTTTATGGCTTGGGTTCCTGGTCCCCCTCCAGGGCGTTTCTTGCCCTTAGTTGCACCATTAAGTGCACCGCTTGCCACGACGCTCGCCCATGTTGTATCATTTTTGTTATTAAAGTCGCCCATCTTTCCTGTGTGTGAATATCCAAATTTGCTGTTCAAATCGAATTGTAGTAACTAAAGTGTGTGTTACGAGAAAGAAAAGCTATAAGAGTGTACTATTATAGTGGTGAAAAATATCAAATGAGTGTGGAAGTTTATAAGGCTAGCTCATATTGAAATTGTGTCCACTGTGGTTGAGAGTCACGTGGAAAGTGAACTTGAAGATCCACTCTGATCAAAATAAGAGCTCCAACCTGGGGAATATACTCATTTAGAAATTTTTTGTCAAGGTTGACCAAGTGATCCTAGTATTAGAGTGTAGCTGTGAGAGCTCCAGCCTGGGGAAATATATGCGCTTAGGAATTTATTATTGACAACATCAACTAAAGTAGTCCTGGTTCAGCATGTAGCCATGGAACCATGCTTGTAGTAGGTGGCATTAAACATTAGAATGAGAAGTGGAACTACTCTGCCAATAATGGTCATGATAAGATGCAACAAACAAGAAGAAAAAGATTTAGCTCTGTCAAATCTTTAACCATGATGATTGATTCATGCCGCAGAATGAAGCGGCGTCTGCCGCCCAAATTCTATTTTTTCTGGATAATCTGGTCAAGCTGTGATTTTTTGGGATTTTGGAATTCTTACACTATCCAGCTTTGATAGAGTATAATTCATTACCTGTCTTATCTGATGGAGGTTGATATATAATAAAGAGAATCAATAGTGGACGTTAAGTTATCCCTGATGATGACTATTGTTTGATTTATTTCCTAAGAAATTAATCTACTTTGCTGTATTTAATTCTGATGGATAATTATGTTTTAACAAGGATGATCCCTGACAATGTTTGTTAGTAGTTTGATTGTCAATTTTCATTATTAACAATTATACTATTTTGGGCGGATTGATCAGGGTTTGTTGCCACTCAATAAGAGTGTTTTAAAGTTATTGAAACGTTGGCAACGCTTGTATTGAGAGCAACTTGTGTTTTAGACTCAAGTAATGCAACCTGCTTTTAAAAGGTAATGGTCTTATAACCTAAGCAGGTTGCTAGCTTTATAAGGTTACCCTGCTGAGGGTTGGATAAACTGTTTTGGACATGCTACTTCTAAATCCAACCCAGGTCAGGTTATTTTTAGTCAGCAATATATATCAACTAGGTGGATGTCTGAGCAGACACATTATTTATTGTTGGTGCAACTTGCTAGAGATAAAGTTTATTGGTGATGGATGTCATTCTCATTAGAGTGTCAAAAAGAGTTAGGAGCCAAATTATTAATATTTAAACCCATTGTTTATTTTTAATAAAGTATAGTACAGACTTCTTTAGATAAAACTAGTTATTTATACAATTTTTATTGTGCTCTTGTGATTATAGTGGAAGAAAAAAATTTCTCTTATCTATTTTTCTAGTGCCAACTCTTGATATTAGAGTTGAAGGAATAGTTTTTTCTTATCCAAGTTGCCCTTTAGTACTCTTGTGGAAGAATTGAAGGGACCATTTACCTTGTCCAGAGGTTCCCACCCAGTTTCTAAAAAGAAGAACATCAATACATGTCAGGTGGTGAAATTTTATCAAATTGGTTGTGAAGAACCAGACTAGTATAATTGTTTTAATACAATTATCACTGTACCCACATCTATTATAATCAAGAAACACAAGCACACCTTGAACCTGTGAGTTAAACCTCAAAAAGTTTATAATAAGTAAAAATAGAGATAAAAGTATATATAGATTAAATTTCCTTCAATGATGTTATGCTATCTTGAGTACAAGCAAATGCTCTAAAATAGCAGCAGCAATATAAAATAGGTAACTTTTCTCTATCGTTGCAATCACTTTTGCAACTTATTCAATTCAAGTCTAAATCTAGTTTGATAATCTCAAAGAGGAGATTAGTCTGCGCCCATGTCAGGGAGCAGTTGGCCAAGTAAGGTAAGAGGCTTAGGTGGTAGGCCCACGACCTCAAACGTTTGAAAATGCCCCGGTAAACTGGCAGATTAGACAAAAATAAAAAACTGGTGGTTACTATTTCCCTGAAATCCTCACTTGGCAGGCGTGATGTAACCAGTACATCAACACGCTGCACTCTCAACCACTCTCGTCGGTGGAATACAGAGTCTGGGTGTTCCTGGATATCCACCAAACAGCCCTCTGGGAAAAAAATTTGTGAATGTGCACACTTTTTTCCTGACTGCAGTGTACATCACACCTCATTTCATGTCACGCGGTTGGCTGGATCTCAGTTTTAAAACAAGGAGGCAGCAGACAAAGCTGCTGCAGTGTGCATAGTGATTGACCTCCCCAAAGGGCAATGGGTCATCGAAACCAAGCACACAGGATGGACAAAATCCAACCAAATTTTCCTCACGTTCAACTTTTTGCCCACTACAGTCAAGCGTGCCATTCTGGAGCAGCACCTGAAAGAGGGTCTCACCATATATGGCGAAATACAATCCTTCAAGATGTAACACTTTACGCTGATGCCACACCTGTGCACCAGCAAAGCCATTGCAGTTTTGACTCCAACTGAGGAGATTGCAAAGGACCTAACCCAGATCCCGCACTCCACTTAAATTAATATTGAAGGGCATACCACCCACCCTTTCCAGGTAACCATATACAGTGCACCCCCCATCTGCACCCACTGTGATGCGTTCAGCCATAAGGCACACGCATGCCCCACCAAGGAGGGCATTACATTCCAAGAGCACCCCTCGGCAGCCATGGCCAGCGGGGAGGCTCACTATGAACCAACCACTAATACCAAAGAGGCTTTCCCATGGGGAGCACAAGGCTGCTACCTACTAGTAAAGCCTGTATCCCCTCAAGAGCAAAAAAAGCCAAACAGGCCTGCAGGCCATGGCCAAGGAAGTGACCAAAGTCGCCTCCACTATCCTACACTCCCAACGCCAGGAGGACATCAAAACCTTAGCAGTGGAAGCAACTTAGGAATCCATCAACCAATCAGATTGGGAGGCCCAAGCTGATTGGGCCACCCAATCTGAGGATCTGATGGGTGACTCAATCTCACCGGACCTTTGCAACCAAGCCCCAATTGAAACCAACTTGATCTCCAACCTACCTGAAAAATTTTTTTGACCCACTTGATAGTGCACCAAACTCATCCACACCACAAAAAATTCATCCGACGTTGGGGAAACAAAAGTGAAGGCAAAAGCCAATGTGAACATGTCTGCTAAAATTAACAAAACTACCAATAGTGTTGCTGCAAACACCTGTGCCGCTGTGAAGGCCCATGGGGTTACAGAGGAGGCTGGTGGGCCCAGGTGCCCACCCCCTCACACCTAAGGTGTGATGGGGGAAGCCTTCACTTTAGGGACGTTGAATATCGCCAGACTCAAGGCCTCGCCGTCCCAGGCTAGGAAACTGAGTTTTTTACAAAAAAATTTACCCATAAACATCCTGGCCATCCAGGAATCCCACTGTCCACAAGGTTCTGAGGACGCTTGGAAAACCATGCTCCTCCCTTCCCTATCCTTCTGGTCTGAGCACTGTGGGAGCTTGTTCAGAAAAACATTTTTTAAATTTTTATCGTCTGAATCTTTCCTTAATGGCCATGTCCTCATTGTTACATTTTTGTGGGTTGACATGGTGCATGCTATCATCAACATTTATGCCCCACCCTGTGCACAAGAGCGTCAAGAATTTTTCTCATCAGTCAAATCCCTTCCGCTACCCCCAGACCCTTTTGTAGTTGGTGACATGAACTGTTGGGTAAACACACCCACAGACCATTGGCCTTCCTCATCCCACGCCCCCCAGGGTCATGTAGAACTTCGCATTCTAAAGGCCACCCTTGGGTTATTAGATGCGCTGCTGCAGAAAGCTCCGCTGCTTGAGAACATGATGTGCCCCCACATCCACAACGGCCAACTAAGGTCCATGAACCGCATCGACCTTATCCTCACACTGGCGAAATTTTGATCTCATATTTCCCACTTCCACACATTAAAAATTGATTTCTCCAACCACCGGCTGGTCTTGATAACCTACCACTTACCTGTCACAGTGGCTAGAGCTCCGCATTGGTGCAAACTCCACCCACCCAAAATTGCGTCACCAGGATTTTCCACTTGGGTGGAATCAGCAACTTTGGCAAAATAGTTTATTACACCATTTTGCGTGATCCCAATTTCCACATGGTCAGCCTTCAAAGAGGATACCATCCGCCATGCTCGCCACCTCTCCTCCCAACGCTCACAAGCTACATCGGCTGTCATCTCGCACGCTCTGGCAGAGTTGCACACCTGGAGTCCAACATCCCAGCCACAGGCTACAGCCCTGCTTAGGGCCAGAAGTGGGCAGAAGCAGCTGCCCACCTCAACGCGCTTGAAAGGCAACACAACCATTGGGTTTGTGTTCAGTACAGGGCCAAACACATTACAGAGGGTGGCATGTGCACCTCATATTTTTTTAAAAAATTCTTCGCACTGCGCCAGAGTGTGGCCCGCACACAGGTGCGGAGATTGGATGATTCCATCGCGGATACGCTGGCCAAAGTGGCAATCAAAATTCAAAAGTATTACTCTGAGTTGTACCAATCTGATCCAATTCAGCTGGCTGTAATGGCGAAATTTCTCGATAGCACTCACATCTGCACCATTTCCCAATACCCAGAATTAATGAATTTGATTACTCTGAACAGACTCTGGTCTGCCATCCACGGTGCACCAAATCGGAAATGCCCAGGCCCTGATGGCATTCCATTTGAGTTCTATAAGAAGTACTTCAAATATCTATCCCCACTGCTGCTAGCCTCCCTTAACCAGAGCCTTCTGGATACGCGCCTTCTACCAGGAGGGCAAGAGGCCTTCACCATCACACTTTTCAAGAAAGGGGATAAGCTAGACCTATCCAACTGGCGCCCCATTTCTTTAACTAACATGGATAAAAAAATTTTAACTAAAATCATGGCTAACCGTTTAGGGATTGTAGCATCTGCCACCATCTCCCCAGAAAAATTTGGTTTCATACCCAGAAGATCGATTTGGGACAACGTGCACTCTGAGGTTAATGCATGCCAGTTCACAGCCTCTGGGGCACTTGTATTCTTGGACCAACAGAAGACCTATGATAGAGTAAACTGGGAATACCTCAGGGCCTGCCTCCATCAATTCCGCTTGCCCCCTCGCTTCATCAACTGGGTAACGCTGCTTACAGAATCTGCAACAATGGCAGTTTGTGGCCCTGGCTTCCTCACGGAAGTAGTCCGCCCTCAAAGGGGCTTGAGACAAGGGGACCCCCTTAGCCCACTCTTATAAAACTTCAGCCTTGACCCACTACTTCGAAACGTGAATGCCCAACTCACTGGGGTCCATGTGCCAGGCCAAGCCCCAGTCAAGATGATGGCGTTTGCAGATGACTGTGTGGTTGGGGTGTCTAATAACAAAGATGCACGCGCGCTTGAAGCCCTCATCCAGGAATATTCCCGGGTAAGTAATGCTGCACTGAACGCTTCCAAAACCAAAATCATCCTCCTTGGTCAGCATCAAACCTGCTGGGCCCCTGCGACCAGTGCCCAGCCTGGCCCATCTGCTTGCACACATGCTCGCCTTTCCTGCTCACCCCACACCGCCCCACTGGTGCTCCCCTTCATGCCACGCCCTACCATAGGGCCGGTCCGCCATCTGGGCGTGTGGGTGGAGGCAGGCGGGTATGCATCAGCAGTAATGGAGAGACATATTCTAGACGACATGATGAAGCGCATCGCCTCCCTCAGAGCCCACCCTACTTCCCTTACCGGCAGGGTTGTTTTAGCCAACTCTATGCTCCTCTCCAAAGTCTGGTTTGGAGCCCACGCAATCGCCTTCTCCCCGCGTTTTTTTAAATCTATGTATGCCCTTCTACAAGGGTGGCTATGGTCAGGCCGCCCACCACCAGTGCGGCTTGAGGTCATGTTTGGCCCTCGTTGTCATGGTGGCATGGGCCTGCTCGACCTTAAAGCCCATGCTGCCAAGATCCTAGGCACCTGGATTGCAGCCGTCACTGCCCCTAAGCTCCCCTCCCAACACTGGTCCCATGTGGCCCACTCCAACTTCTCCCACGCCCTGGGCCTCAACAATCCATCGAGCCCTCACTCCCTGATGAAATACCTGGCTTCACACCCATTGGCCGCAGGTCCTCACAGTACTAAAACCCACTAAAAACAAATCCTCCTCTCCATGCAGAGCGCAGAGTGGAGAATCCATATTAATGGACACACAGCCCAGAGAGGCCGCCCCTCTCCTCAGTTTACACAAGAGGTACAGGGGCTACCCATCCAAGATGGCGTGATCCCCACACGGCCCCATGTCCTATCCAGGGTGAACTACCTGGACATGATGGACATCCCTTATTCCCTTGAGACCCAGAAGACTATTTGGAAATACGCACACCATCCTCTGTTGCAGCCTCAAATCCATTCCCATGTGTGGCGCTGCCTGAGGCAGGTGTACCATATGGCTGAGCGCTATAACGCTTTACACTCATCCTGCGTCGTGTGTGGCCATTATGGTTTGCTGTTCCACCGCCTGGAGAAGTGCCCTACCTCTAAAGTGATATGGCGCGAAGTTCAACGTCTGCTTGGCCAGGATCAAACACATCCCTTCAGTCTGTCAAGAGATATGTTTGCTATATCCATGGTATCCCCTCTTTCACCCTCCCTCTGTGCTCTGATGGTCACAATCACCATGTGGATTATCCACACGATTGTCTTGGATGCCATCGCAGGCCCCACCCTCACCCTCCCAGAAGCTGTCCACAGATTCTGGTCCCACTTGGTGGACCACTTCCAGGCGTGGATGTTTACCTCCCACCACATTGCTGTCAGCTGGTCTCCTCCTGGTTCCCAGTTTGGTTTATCAAATTGGACCCTTTCCTCCACACATGTTCAATTGTGGTTACGGCCCCTTTACACATTCCCCCCTCCTTCCCATAGTGGCGTTCCCACTGGCAACAAGAGATAACATCGCTTCTCTGGGGTGCCTTCCCTGTTACCAAGTTTCGTTTTCCTTTGAGTCTACTTTTGGAAGTGTCCATCCCCTGGTCAGCCTTCCCCGCAATAAATTTAAAATTTAAATATAAAATAGGTAATCTTAGCTCATTCAACTAATTTCTAATATAATAAAAGACCTGCAACTTTACTTTAATTATTTAAATTACAAGTAGTGGCCTCTTTACACTGCATCAGGAAGGATGGCCTAATGATAATCATAGGATAGTGACAACTCCTTTATGCATGAAAATTTGTAGTTTATCAAAACCAGTCTGATAATGCTTTTTCTATTGTCCTTTTTTACTTTTTATACTAATGTGAGCAACTTCAACATAGCAGAAGCCTTGTTGAAGGAAAAATACAGTGGTTTAGCACCCATCTTCCTACTTTTTAATAAAAGTGTTATTATAATAGTTAGATTATGAATCTTATATTATAATTGAACTTTTTTGTGATACAAGCTTTAGATAATTGTTCATTACCTTCATGAGTGAAAAGTGACCTTCTATTATCTGCGCAGGCTTATAGCTCTATTGAACTACTCCTTACTATAAATAACTATATTCTTGTCATTTGAATAATCGAAAAGTCTCTTTTTTATAGAATTATATGTCTTTTTAGCGTACCAACTTCTTTCTATATGACGCCCTTTCTCAGAACTATTATTTTTTCCTAACTCTAACTTAGTTGACGCCCAAACACCCAATTATTATTAAGTTTTAACTAATTATAGGGACACACATTTATTCCCTAGTGCAATATGCTAGACCTAAAATAATTTTATTTGGTGCCACTGCTTTAATATGGTGACTGCAACCATTTTCTGGTGAGTACCCATAATCAAGCAATCATATAAAAGTATTTTTGACCATTGGAAAAAAGTCAACTGCTTTGTATGGAGTCATTTTTTTAGAAGAAAATTTCTGATCTTTTGGCTACCCTCAGTGAGAATAATTTATGTGAAGTCCTTGATGCTCATGCAGCTGAACACCCAAAAATTAAGCCAAAAAAACTATTTCATTCCTAAAGTTGGAATAGCTGATTTTTATTTATGCACAGATACAACAAATCATGCTCAGTTGCAACTGTTCCAAGCTTAGCCATAGAAAATACTGTCAGTCTTTAGTATCACTTAAGGAGTTAAGGCACCTGGACATATTTTTAAGCACTATTTGGAACTAGCCTTGTATAGAAATGTTATGTGAAAGTAGCAGTTGTTAAATTTACCAAGATAGCGGATTTTTGTATCATCACATAAACATTTCCTTTATTTATTTTTTCCACTATTTATTAACTGTGATCTGATTACATGAACTTTTAGATAATTATGAGCTTAAGAGGTCCCCAATTACTGAACAATTTTGGAAAGAATTTTTGTCTTTACTAAGTGTACGTTTTTGTCATTATATAGCTTTTTATACTCAATAGGATGTATAGAGGGAGAGTGAACTAAAGTTTTGAGTAATTATCATGTAGTTACATGGACGTTAAGTAACATACTTAGTAATATATACCCTCTTAATTTGTTTTATATACTCTAAAACTTAACTTTACTTGTACATCTTCCTTTTTTGCATATAAGGCTATATCCCACTAAAAATTCCAGAAGCTCAAGACATTTGTTGTATTTGAAAATAAAAGAACAAAGTTTATGAAAGGTACTAGCCAGAAGCTTGAATAACATATATTGATTCTGTGAATATTTACAAAGCATATACAATTTTAAAGCATATTATTGGTCCTGGTTGCTAGCCAGAAGATTTAACCATGTTTAAAGCTAGGTATTTTTACCTTAAGAGCCCGCTTCAAATTTAGGTCTAAATGTGGTGATTATTTGAAAAACTACATAGTAAGTTCCTATGCATCTTAACTTATTTTTCATTATGGTGTTAGTACTTTACATAATATTTTTGACGCCATATGATGGACCTACTCATACTAACATTTAGCATATCGTTTAATGGCAAAACAGAGTATGGGATCAACGCTATCATTTTCTCCCATTTACCTTGCCACTTTATAAAAATCTGGCATCAAAAAAGGTTTTAAGGCTAAAAATTTGGATTTGAATGCTACTATGGTCATACCCCTGATTAGTTCAGAACTCTATATAAAATTCTCTAAAAATCTGAGAGATACCGTTCAAGGCTCCAAACCTGCTATGAAACTTCCTGTCATATATAAGAACTATGCCCCTGCAGATGCGCCTTCTAGCATTGTGGACATCTCACAAGAGCAAATAAAACGTTACAGATAGCAATATTTTTCCTAATATTCAATGTCAACAAAGGTCTAAATTTAAGAAGACTAAGGATAATACCAAAGAGCCTCTAAAACTATAAAAAAATCTTCTAAGCTATAGACAGAAAGTAAGTTGTGCCCTGACTGCAAAACAAAACATAGGTTTTAACAATATGAAAATCACCTTATATGTGACTCAAAAATCTTAAGGGCACTAATTTGAGATAAACAAATAGTATGTTAACAACGCTTATTTTATTTAATGTAGAGCATCTTTAACTTGAATTTAGTTTGCAAAATTTAATTGGCCTTTAAATTAAAAAATATGGGTTTTTTTATTTTTTATTTTTAAAGTATACTATTATTAAAAAGCAATAAAGCTTTCTAACATTTTTTATTTTAGTATTTTTCAGTAATATCCATCCCCTGGTCAACTTGCCTCATATAAGCATAACTATATTTTATTATCTTTATTAGAGTCTACTATTTAAGCTCTTACAAAACCAATCATATGATTAGTTGGGTTTAAAATTTTTGATACAATTTGGTTACTTTGCCAAGCTAAAATGGCCTTCTTTTTGCAAATTGCTGGCTTTGTGGCAAGACCATCAAGTCATGACCTAAGCAAGAAAAGCTCTACTGCCACTTTGGTGCTTTCTCTGCTTTATCTGTTTAAATTTGATATGTGCTTTAGCCTCAAAATACTTCTGGAAATCTGAAAAAAACTACATAGAACTTGCTACCTAATATTAGTTTATGCTCTGGCCTTTTGTGACTTATATTTCTGAAGAATTATCAGCAAAGGCCGCATGTAGTCATTTACCTTCTAAATACCTAGTAGTAGAATAAATTGTAGAAATATAAAACAAAGGAATTATTTGTAAACTCTAAATCTCATGACAACCTTAAAAAGTCTATTATAATTAATGGTATTACAGTTAAAAAAGGTTTAAATGCCCCGTGTACAAATACTTATTTAAATTCCCATTTGGGTCTATACATTACAGTTTTCACCACAGCTCTGCAAAGTTATAACTATGGTTAAATCACAAGGCCAAATAAAAATTTGAATTAAAGTTTCTTTGCTTTCCTATAAGCAATTATATGTTGCTTTTAATAATTTATTCTCTAAACAATCTAGTTGCTTTAATCCCAGATGCTAAACTAAAAACTGTGAATATCAAGAAGCTATCAATTGGAACAAACTAGTAGTAAAATTATAACAACCATGCAAGCAGAACTAAAGGCAAACTCTAGCATATCTTATAATAATTATACAGTTGCTAAATTTAATAAAGAAAAAAGCCATTTAATTAAGCTATAAAAATTTCACATTTTAGTATATTCAAATACCAAAATTCAATACAAATAAACTACAAGTTATGGGTTTCAACTAATGTAATACAATTGCATAAAATTTGACACAAATGTTGTGTTAATATATTAATGACTTTTATGATAACAAAATTTTTATGTAATGAATTAACAAATTAAACAGTTAGCAACTTGTTAATATATGTGAATTAACAAGCTATATTGAACTGCGAAGTAGTTTTAATACCATATCTAAGAATATATTTTTAAAACAAAACACATTGAAGCACCTTATAAACACAACTTTACAGAAGGATGCGAGTGAAAAGATAAAAAATCGTTAAATTGGTACCAACATTATTTAGGTAAATAAATAGTATTACAGTTAAAGGCCTTCAGCTTAAACGATACTAAATCAGAAGTAAAACAAACATCCAAATACGTTACCAAAAGGACAAAATGTTACAAAAAAACCAGTCAGCAACTCGTTAGAATCAATATTGAAATATTCAGTATAGTGGAGGTGCTGAAATATGTAACTTGATGCTGGCTGGCACAAAACGTCTCAACATCACTTTAGCAGCTGTAAACAATTGATTGGTTTGCTCGTCCATCCGGTAAGTTTGCGAGTAAACAACTTCTTTGACACCAACTTGGATGATTTTTTTAGCGCACCCTAAAGATTAGCACAAAGTCATTAAGAGCCACATACCAATGCAGGGACAAGTATTACAGTACAAAATAGAATGTCCTCCAGAGATTCGTTCTCGACCGGCTTCAAGCAAAGCGTTTTCTTCGGCGTGGATGCATTGGCAAACATCCAGATCTTGGCCCATTTCTGAATTACTATTGCAACGAGGACAGCCGCCTTCAGAACAGTTAAGGACATTGCGGGGAGTTCCATTATAGCCTGTCGCGATAACACGGTTATCCTTAACAATCAAACACCCAACACGCCGTTTCATACAGTTAGAGCGTAAACATGCTAGCTCAGTAAGAAGCATGAAATAGCTATCCCAGCTTGGACGTAACCTTTCTGGGTTAGTCAGGTTAACTAAGTCTAAGCTTGCCCAAAACTCTTCTAGGGTTGTGTGATCGTTCAGAACGGTAAGGTCCGCGTAACTCACCAAATCATGTGAGCTAGAGTTAAAATTGCCGCTAATGGTGGTTGTCTTTCCACTATGTGGGAATAGTTGCGCATCATCCGCTTGAATAAATTCTTCAAATCTATGCATATGCTTTTGCGTTGGTTTGTCACTAAACAAATTTATCCAGCGGGAATAACGTAAGGAAAGAGGTGAACTGGTTGCTACCAATAAAAAGAAGGGTCGTTTTCTAAAATATTAGCAACATAGTTATTGCTCGCATCCACCTCAAAGCATTAATTGTAGTAGAATCAAGCTTATCTTTAATGACAAAATTTGTCATTAATTCCTTGTTACATAGTTTATAAGAAGTTCAAGTGAACAAAATCTACGGACACTCACAGCCCCCTCTTCCAAGACCATTAAATCTTGTAGATCTGCTAAAAAGTTCTCTTGGGACAAACCAACTAAAGAGAACTGCTTTTTGGTGACCAAGTATCTGGCAACACTAGTTTTGCCGCTGCAAATAGGCCCGATTAATCCAATAAACATAAGCTAAGGTTCATCAGCCTTAATTCAAAAAGTATAAAACGTTTTTAAGGCAAACATAAAAGAAAATAAAAACTGAAACAGTAAAATAATAAAAGAGGAGCAATATTGGACTCGGGAGGCCATAATATACTTCTTGTGAGACAAAATAAATTATGCAATTGTAAACCTACAATAAAATATAGCGCAAAATATACCTTATTTCTTCTTTTCGAACTTAAGATTAACAATTTTGAACTCAAATCAAACCCTTTAAGCTACTTTTTCTTGATAATATTTTTAATTCTTTAAACCCATTGAATTATTCACTTCTGTTCTCGTCGCTTTGCTCGCAGATTAGATTAAATCTTAAGATTTACATCTTAACATTATCACTAACAGTAACCCGATACCGAACGGTTTAAGGGTCTCTTGGTCCCTGTTCTTGAACAAATAATAGCAACCTGAGCTTGGTTTATTATCATTTAATCATTTATTAAATTAGTTTTTTTAACATATTTAAAACTAGGCATTATAACATATATTAATATTACAGCTAGCTACTTTTTTTGAAATCTTTTCCTTGTATTATTTTATGATTATTGGCAGTCTATATAAAAAATAAACTATTTAGAAAGTAAAACTGCTGTAGCAATAATATAGCAAAACTATAATTATTACTTGTTTACACCAGCTCAATATGCATTCTGATTTTATTTGTAACACCCTCACTCAAATTCTATTTTAATATCAATAGTAGTTCATAATAAAAGTTTATCTAAATAATAAAAATTTTTAGGTAATAGTTAGCTAACTGTAATTCACCTTGTATATTACCAATTAAAAGGTTTATTATCTTTGATATTAATTTACATTTGTATATATAAAACTCAAAAAAAGTTAATACTAGACCAGCTTTATTGTTCTGAAAAAAAGATGTCATTCCCAAATGTGTTCTAAATTATCTGTTTATAATAAAATATTAATAAATAAGGACGCTTGTTAAATCTTTTTGTCAGATTTCAATTACTTTATAATTTCCTATACTGTATTTATAATTTTAACTTTTTTAAAAGATAAATATTAGATAACCACTGCCATATAACTATATGAGTGGCTTTTCCTGGTTCTTAGAATATTTTAGGCCTTTTCACCTATGCCATTTTGGTAATTAAGCTCATTTTTAATTATGTTCCTTGCTGGCTTTGGTATAGTTAAAGTTATAAAAAATGATTACATGTTTTTAAAGTATTAGAATAATATATAAACTTATCAAATAGCTCAAAAAACTCTGCCATCAGAAAATGTTATTCTTTTTTATCATCATATAAATATTTTCTATAATAGATGCTGTGGGAATTTTATATGACCATATTATCCAGCTTAAGATTTTTTAAGTTTTAACTTATTTATTTATTGGTTCATATATCTGATTTAGCTTATCAATTAAGCTTCAAGACAATATTTAATTATGTCATCTATTTGGCAATAATAAACAATAAAATAGTTAATTGTAATTTACAGAGTATTGTATCTGATGATAATTATAATTACTATTTAATTGGGGGTTGTTGCCAACAATGTGGATATGAGTAAATCAGCTTGAAATGAGAAATTACTTATGGATAATTATTAGTTTTAGTAGCCAATATGTTAGCAGATTTGAATAGCAATTTATTTATGCTATTTATTATAAAATTAGCTGGAGTCTTTCCTGATATCAAACAAATATCCCTTTTTGTCAACTAGGTGTGCCAAGGTCATCATAGTTACCATGATACCTTAACTTATGTTCTCTATTACTATTGCTTTAAATATTCCTTAATTTTCATAATAAACACCTTAGAATTGTGACTACCTTAGAACTGAGAATACTTTATTATCAATTGTTTATTGTTTACTTCAAGGCTTAAGTTATAGAGAAGTTACTTCCTTTATAAGTGTCAATCACCAGAGTGAGATCAAAGTCACTTATATTTTTTATTTATTGCCAGAATATGCCCAAAGTCACTTGTCTTATCCTTATCTGCCAGAGTAGGGCCAAATTTACTCAATGATCAAAATTTGACTAGGTTAGTTACCTTTATACAACCAGCAAACTCCATATTTATTTCAGAGTCAGAAGTTAAGCAAACCTGTGCATCAGTAAAAACCCTGTAGATTTTATAGATACTTTTTACAGCTCATAGTTCTTATTGCTTTTATGTAAATCTTATTTTCTAGTAAAAATCTTATAAGTTCTGCAATTGTAATATAGCATTTTGTGGCATTTTTTTAAGAAAATTTACATAGCTTTTTACAGTTTTCACATTACTTTCTCCATTTTGAGTTTTACTTTCCTATATTTGAAGTTTTCTAATAACATATTACAAAATCTATTAAGTTAAACTATTTCTGAAATTTAAAATTGCAAAATATAGTAAAAAATGCTGTAAAAACTATAGAATGTTATGTTACTTTTGTTAAAAAATGCTGTGAAAAACATAAAATAATGTGAAAACTGTGAGAACCATTGCAAAAACCTATTCTTTTACTAATACAAGTCATTTTCCTCCACCTCTATTAAAACAGCATATAACTTATGTAATATTTGAGCCACTTTATAAGTTTAGGCCTTAAAAACATAACTTATTTAATCTTTAAAAAATCTTCAACATTCAGTCTATATTATCTGCTAATGGTATAATGCTTTTCATACAAATTTTAGTCTAATTAAAAATTATCTTATGCTTTCAAATTTTATGATGAATGCAACTTATAGCTTTACTTAGTTGCAAAGCCTAGATCTTTTTTTTTTTTTTAGTACTAGATTGCAAAGCCTAGATCTTAATTTACAAATAAAACTATGCATGATCAAATTTTTATTTTTACCATCATTTTACCCAGATCCTTTAATCTTTTATTTATAAAAGATTATAACATTTAATATTTATTTTTTGTGAGATATGATTTAGTTAACTTTAGGGGATTATTTATTTATTTAGTTGACTTTTGTGCCTTTTCTTCTTAAATTTATCAAATTAATATTAATTATGCACTTTGATAGTTTTAAACTACTTTTAACTCCTATAGATACTATAAAATCATTTAATCACAAATTTAATCTCCAAAATACTATAAAAATATTTTATATCTTACCAGGGTTTATATCTACAGATATGCATTATTGTATTTATAAATAATAAAGTGTTCATGGATATTATAAATATTGAAACTTTTTTTAAATCAATTTAAAGGATTAAGTATGATAGCAAATGTAAGCTATAACTATCTCTTTGTGATTATGTTCTGTCTTTATAAATTATAAAAGCCTAAAATAATCTCAGATACTAATCTCTACTTTAAATTAAAATGCTGTCTGAAAGTCATTGTATTCCATGACTAACTAATAGAATAAAACTGTAGCTAATTATTTAAACTCGACATAGAATTTATATTTTATTTATAGCTTTAATATGTTATAAATGATAGTTTTATTTTTTTAAGTTTATGATTTTTTACAAAGTTATAGAAATCTTTATATAAGATTGGTATAGTAAACTTTATGTATCATGCTAATTAAAATAAATCTTTCCATGGAAAGTGATCCCTAGGTCTTTAGTACTACCGCTGTAATGGTTTCATGGTCAATAAGGACCAGGTAGCAATATGTATCAGAAAGAAATATACCAGGAGGGTTGGAATTTTGCCCACCTTACCTAGCTTTATTAATTATGTTTTGTTTGCTTGTCCACTAGGAGATTCATCCCACTAGTGGATGTAGGAGAGTGATTGTATATACAATTACTATTGTTCAGAGAAATATACTCAGAGAATAATTATTAATTTGATGGGTTACAATATGCTGGATCAATGAGTGGTTTGCCAGGGATAATCCCTGACAATTAACAAGTGACTAGATTGTCAATTTTACTATTGATAAATTATCTTGTAGGATTTGATTGGGTTTAGTTGACAATTAACTTAAAGGTTTATGAGTTTCTGGTGAGTAAGCCTTTGGTACATCAACTTCCAAAGTTAACCTTTTATAGATTGCAACCTGTTGTTTATAGATAAGAGTTCCAATACCTAAGCATGTTGTTACCAAATAAGAGTAGTTTGATGGGAGTTGAGAGAGGTCATTGGGACACGTTCTTTGTTTCAACTCAGAAGAGGCCACATTTGAGTGGGCAAGAGAACCTAATTAATCTGATGAGAAAGACCATCGTTTTGCATGACCCTAAAGGGTTAATTTATTGGCAAGGGTGCCATATCCAATTGAAGAACTGAATGAAGAGTTAGGCGCCAAACTCCCTTTCAATTTTTAATAAAATATATAATTATTAATTAGATAGAAAGTTATTTATAGGTTTATTATTTTTGTATATTTTGACTGTTTGCTTTTGATACTAGAGTTGGAAAGACAAGAAGATCCTTTGTTTATCTTATTGATATCTCCATGAATTCTGCATGACAAGAAGGAAGAAGAACCTCTGAAACTTATCTTAGATTAATTCTACCAGTCAAAATAGGGAAGAAGGACCTACATTTCCAGAATAATATATAAGATTAGGACAAGCACCATGTTGGCATTGGAACTAAATATCATCTTGGCTATCAGAAGCTCAACTAGAGTATTAGTTTTTATACTATTACTGACCTTTATAATTTATAATCAACTATTAAAAAAACTCATATACAAGAAACCTGTGCAAGTTAATCAAAAGAGCAGAAGTAAGCTATTATTTAGAAAGAGGAAACTAATCCTGAGTTTTTATAATAAGCTCCCAAAGAGTTCACAAGGAGTAATCAACTTTCCATAATCTAGTGTAACCTTCAAATGTCACAGAAACTTGGCCACAGGAGGTTTTTTACATTTATTACCATGGCACAAATATGGTAAATACTAAAGCATTTAAGGTTGAAATGATGCAACTTCTGAAGCAATTATTAAGATACTTATAACATCCTTTTACATATAGTAATAAAATATAAGGTCCAGAAGAAAAGGGAAATACACTACCAAAATCTTAGATGATCTAAAACTATAAAAAAACTCAAGACATGACAGTGAGGATAAAGAATCAGTGAAAATATGAAAGGTGATCAAAGTTATCTGTTTCTAAATTAGCAGGTGAGCTCCAGATCATGGGATAGAACCATCTGGTAGACTCAGACATTCTGGTTATGCTTCTTAAATTATTTTAAATATGCAAAAGGAAAGGATATCATGATATTTGAAGACCTTTAATTATCAGCTATTATAGTATACTTTAAAAGTAAAGATTAAAGTTACATAATTTACTAAATTTAAAGGTAAGAATTTGGGTGGGTGGATCAGGCCCTAAAATACATTTTGTTTATTAACTCTTTTCTAAGCATCTCAATCTTAGAATCTAGTTTCACCCATGTCTCCAATCTTATATTTCATTTTTTTATATTATATTTAAGTTTGTATATCTTTTTCAACTATAAGATTCTTGTAGTGAGGTCTCAGCTAAAAGGGCCTCTTTGCAATCATGTCTTTAAACTGAGAAAGGTTGTTAGTAGCTTTTAAATTTTTAGCCCCTTCTTTGAGTAGGTTCAGACATCCTGTTGAGATCCTCTATATCTGGAATTATGACACAAGCCTTGAAAGCTAACAATTTGTAAGACTTTCCAAAGCCTTCTACTTTCTGTCTTCCATGACTGCTCCTATTTTACATTGTCTAGCTATTTGTATGTCATGAAGATTAGGCTCTAATGCAGAGGAATTCTCAAACTACACAGCAAAAATGATAGTTTTTTACTAAGATAAGTTCTCCCATATTACCACCATACTTTAAAAAATTTCTAAATTACCAAAAATTACTAATTTCAAAAACGTGCTTTCCATTTAATTCTATTTCTTGATAAAGATTTTAAATTTCATTAACTATCTTAATTTTCATAAACCAAATTTTAGTTTCCCATTTACTGTTTCTTAATACTTTTTTCAATTTTCTTCTTTCTATGCCAATCAGTTGCTGGGCTGCTGCAGGTGGAGTGCATCTCAATTTGTAACTTAAAAATTTTTTGTTGCATTCATAGGGAGCAGATAATCATGGCGTGCCATCAACTTTCCCAATCCTCATTTCTTGCAACTATTTTGCAATTCCAACTCTTTTACCCCAAGTGCAAACTTTAAAGAACCTGAATCCTAAGAAGAGGATGAAGCACCCAGGAATAGCAGAGTAACCCTCAAAGCCCTTTTCTTTACATAGACAAATGGATTCACATGTGAGGCCATTTGTCTATTCTTGTTACTTTTTGTTACTGTTTTTTATAAATTAATTCCATTACAATATTTTTCTATTTTTTAAATGAAAAATTATTTTACATCATGGTGCGCATTATGACCATCAAATACTTGCTAAAATAGTTAAACTTCTTGCCAGTTAGATGGCCTCTATCAGGAAAAGGGCATTTCAAGAGGAAATGGGATGCAAATATGGGTACCTCAGTATCACAGTAACAGGACCAGACCACTGAGCGTCACCTTCCCAATGAGGATAAAAGGAGGTGGGCTGTAAGTGGGGCATAGCATAGTAGAATCAAGTGAGAATATGTAGTGGGGTTTTTTGGATAAATACAAATCCAATGTTTAGAAAAGATTGGTTCAGATGTAAGTGATGAAAAATTGGCCAAAAGACCCTGGTCAATTCCTGGTGGAACTCCTTAAATTGGGGTAACACTTTTAATAATAATCGGGCAAGCAAAATGTGTTTGGAGAATCAGATTGCACCAAATTGTCACCCAAATTTGGGAAGTTCATTAGAAGCTCCTCTCCAAGCCACTTTCACTTTATTACAGCCTACACTATGAAGACTAACCTCTTTTATAGGGTTAGAGGGGGTCCAACAAAGTGCAAAATTTTTCCAACCCACTAATTAGGTGAAATACAAAAAAACCTTACTGCACAGACTTATTTTACCTGACCTTCATTGGCCATCTCGTCAAAGTGAAGTGAAGCTTTCAAGCTCCAGTAGGTCAAATATCAATATTCTCTAATTAAGAGGTTACTAAGCAATCTGAACTTCAAGCATTGACATTAGAAATACTAAATATTGACTTATTAAGAGGTTTTGTTTTTTACCCACTGCAACAACTAATAAAACTATAGAATAACACAACTTTCTAGTTTTTAGTATTTATTTTATCTTTATATTATCAGGAGTTAAAAGCCCCTGTTTGTTGAATTTTTAAGCCTCAGATGCACCAGCAAGCTTAAAATCCCAAAAACCAACAATTGGTGCTCACTACAGGGGAACCTTTATATTACAAAACATAAAAAAAAACAATGGAAATAAACCCCTAGCTAGCCTCTATTGAACTCCAGCTAGCTAGTGCTTTGTCTCTCCTCAAAAGGCTCAAGAAGCACTCATTATAAGGCCCTTATGGGACCTCCCCTGGTATCCATAACCCCCTTTTAGGGACAATTTTACCCTGAGTGAGGGAAGTATCGCTTCTTACCTCTTCATGTTTGATGTTGCTATGGAAGGGGCAACGGACCATTTTAAAATCAAGTACACCCTTTTCTGATTGAGTCGTGGCGCTCAAGTGATAATTGTTATGCACATGGCCGCCCTCAGCAATTGAGCAGATGTGAAGCAAGCACTCACTAAGAAATTCGTCTCCCTACAAAGTTTAAACAGGCAAAAACAGGCCTTTATGTGCCTTAACCTGCAACAGGGCGAATTTATCACTTCTTTTGCTGAACGCTTTTACAATTAAGCTCAACCCTTATTGCTTGCCAAAATGCTACCCCTAGATGATGCTATTGCGTCTTTCTTGGCTGGTTTGGCGTCCCACCCCTCCTTAACAATGCATCTCTCTTTTGTAAAGCGCTCATTTAAGAGCGTATGAGATATCAAAGAAGCCTTGTTAGAGGTGGCTGATATCTATGAACTTCACCCTATGCAAGGATCTATGAGCCAAGCATATACGCTGACTAGTTTAGCCTCTACTATGCCTGCTTCCATCTGGAAACCTGCTCCTATGGAGCTTCCATCACAAACTGCTTCTTCTTCCCATAACGATAATCAGATGGTAATGGCTGTGTTGGGACAATGCTCCCCTTCATCTTCAGCTCAAAAAGTTCAATTGGTGAAAAGCAGTCGTCCCTTTGCATTGACCATAAATTTCTTAAAAGCGGCCATTCCAAGTGATTTCAAAACCTGCTCTTTAGCCCTAACCCCTTTCTTGAGTACCAATTGCTCCCACTAACAATGGGTTAAATGACTAGTACACAAAAGCTAAACTACCTATTTAACCAATTCTCACTGCCACTGATTGACCCACAGCTGGGGTAGTTAAAGCATCCACATCCATGATGCTACCTCTCTCAACCTCTTCTCCAGATAAATCTAGTCTGAAACCTGTCTCCATGAAGCAGCATAAGCTCACAACTTCAAAGGTCAAAAATTGAGACGTTACAATTCCAACGCCTCCCCAAAAGTTAGTAAGTGGAGGAACAACCTCAGGACCTATCATATCACAAGGGAAGCCCTTAACCTACCTCACCCCCTATGGGCCCCCTAACATGTATTAATAACCCCTCTGACGACGAATATGAAGGGGTGGTGAAGATGTGGGTCATTTTGTTCTAAGAGCCCCAATGAAGTGGAGATTCCTTACCAATTAACCTAGAGAGAGTAGATTGGGCTAGGATACCCCGCAGAACATATCTTTATCAGGTGTTGAGTTTCCTGGAGATTATTGATACTGCCAGTGACGCTGACCAGCTCATTGTCACAATGATACGGCCCACTCTGAGTGTGTATACACTGCAGTCTATCCGGTAAGAATTACCTGAAACTGCCAAATGCATTGCTTCTACTATCTAGCTGAAAGAGTTCCTCGCTCTTCCCCCAAACTTGGGTTGAACTTCAACTAAAGTGGAGGTCATTGTTAATAGAGTGTGGGTTAAGATATTCTTGACACTAGGTCCCCAGTGAACGTTGTATCATCAAAGCTTATGAAAAAAAGTAGGTTGGCCCCTGACCTCAACTATACACAAGAGTTTGGAACTGCGGGGCCAAACAACACTTACGCCATTGGGGCCTACTCATTTTTACCCATCCAATTTGGGAAACTTCTCCTCTTAGACCCCGTGGTGGCTTTGGCCAACAATGCCTATGATCTACTCATTGTTACCCAGTTCATGCTCAATTATGAAGGGGTTGTTAACTTGAAGCAGGGATCTCTCCTTGAAAACTATGAGGTTCCTCTAATTCTGACCAATGAAGAGCTTAATAAAAAAGACTATGCTTGAACCGTTGAGTTTCCTTTTCCGCCTTATCATCACATTACACCACGGCAGGATGGCATACAAAAATGTTGCCTCCATCAATGGACGCCCTCGAGGGTATCCCTTTCTATGATTTGGAAGAGGTTGTAAATAAAGAGGGTGAACAACGGGTATTTGACACTAAGAAATCTTATAAATCCCCTATAACTTCTTATTGCACCCATTTAGCGTTGAAATATTTAGTCCTTTGGAGCCCAGAGTTTTTCCAGGCGTTCTAGACCCTGATTATCAACAACCTATCAACCTTCTGCTAGGAAATCTCACCAAGAAGGATATGGTTGTAAAAAAGAATCAAGAGATTGGAAGAGGCATGTTGATTCCCCTTGAGGAAATAAAACAAGTTCACTGTATTGGATCTATGGCTGATATGGACTTACCTGAAGACCAATCACTATGCACTCTTTCTCTGTTCATATTTTTGATGAACTAACCCCCGCCAAGCTTGACAAGATCCACACCTTACTGGAGTCCTATAGCGACATCTTTTATACCTCTGACACTGACTTTGGGCACATGAAAGGTTGGACTCATATCATTGACGTGGGAGATGCTCACCCTATCCACTCCAAACCATATTGCAAATACCAATTTAAAGAGCTACAGTTGCGGACGGAGCTCAAACTGATGCTGGACGCTGGGTTGTTGGGCCTACCTAGAGCCCTTATTCATCCCCGCTCCTGTTGATAAAGAAGAAAAATGAGGGTCATTGGGTAATGATGGACTACCATAAGCTGAACAACCTCACAAAAAAGGACAGCTACCCTGACCCTGCATTGATGATGCTCTGGCCCAACTCTCTGTGTCTAAATTCTTCTCCGCCATGGACTTGGCTAGCGGGTATTAACAGATGAACCTTTCTCCACAGGATCAGGAGAAGTGCGCCCTTATCTGCAGCAAGGGTTTTTTCTAACCCATTCAGCTATTTCAGGGGTTGTGTAATATGACTGCTACTTTTCAGCGGCTATGAATCGCATTTTTCAGGACCTTAAGCTATGTTGTTTTATTGTCTACCTCGATGACATCACCATTTTCTCCAAGACGTTCAACGAGCATCTCATGCACCTAAAGGAGGTGTTTCAACGTTTGCGGGCATCTAACATAAAGCTAAAGCCCTCTAAATGTACTTTTTTCAAAAGAAGTTGATTTCCTAGGGCACGCCATCTTTCAAGATGGGATACAACCTCTGAAAGATAAAGTCAAAGCAATATTTAAGATGCTCGCGCCCAAAACCCTTTGTGACATTCAGTTATTCTTAGGCATGATGGGTATTATCATAAGTTTATCACCAAGTTCTCTCAGCTTAGTGAGCCCCTCATTAGTCTCTTAGCTAAGAACACCCCCTTCTATTGGGGTGCTGAACAAAAGGCCACGTTTGGAACCCTGAAGACACTATTGCAAAAAGGCCAATACTCCGCTACCCTGACTATGGCAAGCCTTTCATGTTGTTCACAGATGCCTCTGACTACGCCGTTGGAGCTATCTTGGCTCAGTTGGATGAAAATGGAGTCTATCATCATGTGAATTAATTTCAGTAAGATGCTCTCAAATGCTGAGCGCAACTGCAGTTTTATTGAAAAGGAGTGCCTTGCCATTTTGCTTGCTATAAAATAATATCGCCCTTTTTTATATGGGACTTCCTTCAAAGTGATTACTGGCCACGCATCCTTGAAGTGGTTACAAAATATTAAGGACTCCACTAGGCGGTTGGCTTGCTGGGCTTAAAGCTCCAACGCTATAATATGACCATTGAGCATTGAGCTGGGATGCGTCATATGAACGTTGATGGGTTGACATGGCTGCCTTTCCTACACCTTAACATTAGCAAAGCAGAGAGGTTGCATGACCTCCTAATAACTCCTGACGCATGGGCTGATGAAGATGACCCAGTACAAAAGATTCTTGTTAGACACTCCTGCAACACCAAGGTGGAGAGAGGGAAGTTATACAAGAAAGTAGGAGTAAATTGGTTGTCCTATCTCCGGCCATCTGAGTGAGTACCAGTGATCATGAAGTCTCACATTATCTTGGGCCATGGAGGAGTCCAAAACCTATGAGTGGGTTAAAGAGAGGTATTACTGGGAGGGCACATGGAGACCATAGCTGAAGACCTGGATGCTTGTCTGACCTGCAAAAAACAAGCCAACTTTCAAGACCTGTTATCAGTACCAATGTAAGTCCAGGGAAACGTCCCCTCTGCGTGGACCAGAAAGTTTTCCCATTTCCTAATAAAAAGGGTCTGAAGAGGGCGGCTGTACCTCATGTCACAAAAAGCAACCTCGCCCATGTGGCAGACAAGCGCTGGGTAACAGCTCTCCACTGAATATTCCTCCCCTGGTTTCCACACTTGCCTCTGCCAAATTAGTTTGTCAAATCGAGTAAATCTGTGCAGAAATCATCAATAGCTGTCATCCTCATGATCTGGATGAACTTTATAAAGCCGATGGCACTGAACCTTCAAAAAAGAAGTCAAAATGTCCAAAATCTATGGGAATAAATCCTGACGGATGTGCAACTAATAGTAGGAAGGAGAAAAGTGATAAATTTTTGGTCAAAAACACCGATGGCATTAAGCCATTGAGCAGTATGGTTGTTAACTCTAAACCTTCACAAAATTGTCAGGTTTTGTCCCCAATAAGCATGTATATCCATTGGAAACTGTTGCCAATAGTATGTAAACCCCCTTCAAAAAATCAGGATTAGCGATTGATGGTACCCATTTGGCTGAACAAATGATCCAGCAACTGGGTATGGGCAGGTTGGCCATCCCAAACCCGTTTCTGATCCGTTGGGACTGCCTCTATGTGGGGTGGCCCTGGGGGATACCGCTGCCCATTGGGCCAGATGCTGCTGCACTAACTGACATAATTGCAGTAAAGCCTTGGGTCATGTGTTCATGGATGTACTGATAGCAACTCGGCCTTCTGACAATTCCTTATATCTTAGTTCAGAAAAAAAGCACTTTTCCTATTTCTCAAAAATCTGCCAGGTTAAAGCAATATTTGAGGACCCCAATCACATGCTTTGACAAGATGACCCAAATTGAACACTATTTAATCAGTCACATTGCACAGAGGAAAGTGTTGGTTGATTTCTTAAATTTTCACTTTCAATAAAATCCCCACAAGTACCCAATTTTTTTATTTTGTTTCAAATTTTTCTGATCAAGCTCCCAATGGTACCAACATGGTGGCCCATCAGAACTTACATTGAATGGTCTATACCAGTTTTGATGGTCACAATAGCTCCCCTCCCTAGTCAACTGGATCCATTGAGCAAGAAATTTCTGGGAATTTAATCCCATCATTGAAGCTATCTGCCACCATGATATCAGAATCCTGTGGCCTCACTTATCTCACTTTCATATAAGGATCCGCCTCCTTGCCTCTGCTTTGGTGAAGACCCCTTCCATTGAATATCCCAAAGCTATTATACAGTAGTACAACCCCATGCATCAAGGACCATGGTTTCTGAAGTTGTAAATGCTTGGTTCATTGCCAGTTTTCTTTTCGCGCTTGCTGCACATTAATGAGCAATTGTTGCCCAACTTCCTGCACCATACAATGTTATTCAAGTGGCAATGCCACGGGCATTATGGCTTGCTCTTTGGGTGCTTTTGCATCCTGACTGGCAGGCCAGTTTAAACTTTTTATGCCGTTTCCCTGACAACCAACCTATGATGCCCCAACAACCCTTCCACACCATAAGTTTGGATATGGTAGGTCCTCTCCCTCAGACTACTGGGGGCAATCAATATATCTTGGTTGGAATAGATCATTTCACTAAATGGGTTGAAGCTGTGGCTCTCCCCGCTCAGACTGCAAAAGCCATGGCTACTTTCTTGCATCAATATATCTTCACGCGGCATGGTTGCCCCCAGGTCCTCCTTTGCAACAGAAGGAAAAATTTTACCTCTCAAGTGGTAAAACTCCACGCCACCTCCACAGGAGCACAATAACTCTTCTTGGCCCCCTATAACTCATTCACCAATGTTTCTGTAGAAAAAGCAAATGGGACCCTGGTTTCTATACTTAGGAAAATGGCCAACTCTGACTCTCTTTACTATGATCTTTACTTACTCAGTGCCCTCATGGCTTACTGTATTAGCTACCATCGCATCCTTAATATGTCTCATTTCCATGTATTATATGGACGAGAACCTGGGGTTCCTGCTTTACTAACCAAAGATTTTTTCTCTGCTCAAAATTATCTGATTAAGTCATAAGAAGTTGGCGCAGCATATCATCCAGTTACAGTCTGAGGCGATGACTAATTTAGCAAAAACTGTCACTAAAAAAGGCCAAGCAGCCTACAAACTACAGCCACCACTCCCTTCTTTACAAGTGTCAGACTTGGTACTCTACTACCACAACCAAATCATGCCTATAAAGGAAAAGCTTGGATCTATCTTGGAAGGCCCATCTGTAGTCACATATAAGCGAGGGAATGAGTATTCTGATTAAGTCCCTTACTTCTGGCCTTACCATTAGCCGTGTTCATGGATGGTTCTTTCAACCTTATTTGCCCCCTACCACTCTTGAAGGGGGTAATGTCAGATAATTACAAGTATGATGTTTAGATAAGAGTGGTTCAGAGATAAGTGATGAAAAAATTGGCCAAAAGGCCCTGGTCAATTCCCAGTAGAACCCTTAAATAGGGGTAACAATTTTAATAATAATTGGCAAGCAAAATGAGTTCAGGAAATCGGATTGCACCAAATCATCATTCAAATTTGGGAAAGATCATTGAAAGCTCCTCTCCAGGCCACTTCTACTTTAGTACAGCCTACACTGTGGAGACTGGCCCCTTTTAAAGGGTCAGAGGGGGTCCAACAAATGCAAAATCTTTCCAGCCCTCTGATTGGGAGAAATAAATTAAAACCTTACTGCACAGACTTATTTTACCTTCCCATATTGGTCATCTCGTCAAAGTGAAGTGAAGCTTCCAAACTCCAGTAGGTCAAATATCAATATTCTCTAATTCAGATGTTACTAAGCAATCTGAAGTTCAAGCATAAACGTTTTAAGTAATAAATAATGAATTATTAAGAGGGTTCATTTCTTACCCCTCACAACAACTAATATAAATCTATAGAAAAACACAACTTTATAGTTTTTAGTAATTATTTGTCTTTATATTATCAGGGGTCTAAATCACCTGTTTGTTGGATTTTTAGGCCTCAAATGCACCAGAGAACTTAAAACCCTCAAAAATCCAACAGGGTATTACTAAATGGAGTTTACTCATCAATTCCTAAAATAAAGATAGTAGAAATGGTAGTCATTTTCCACCAGTTTGAATCAATAAACTACAGTATCTTATAATTTATCAATAAAAAGTATTTAAATATAGATCTTGATAAGATCAGAACAATATGGAATTAATTGTGCTTTCATGCCTAAATAATACTTATAATTTTTTAACTCTTTTGTTGGTTTTATATTTTAGCAGACTCTGTTCAAACGCTCTTAAGTAATAATTCTATTTTTTTCTGGTTTCCCTACCTTACATTCCCACCATTTGAAAAATTACTCACCAGATAGACTGTTAGACTGGGAACTAGACTACTCTTCTCGTGAGTTCTAAGTGTTACAATCCTGGGTTCTTCACCAATTGATAGCTCTTAAAAGGTAACTGTACAGGTTCAGTATGTGTACAATTTGCGTTGTTTAAAAAGTTGATATTTGATTGATAATAGTATGACGTTTACTATTTATTAAATTGATAAACCCTTTATTGTCCAACGCTAGACCTTTAATTTTCCACGAAATACTGTTGATGTCATCTATGGACTTCTTCCCTGATTCGTCTAACTTGATCTACTCTCAGAGTAGAGGTTTATGGCCTTTCTTCTCATCATGCTGAGTCTGTGGAGATTCTATCAAAGTTCAGCTTCTCTTCTAAGGATCCTTGATCCTTATCTTTATATGACAGAAGAGTCCACAATTATTGTATATAACAACAATAATTTACTGAAGATCTATAGAACTTATGTCCCAAATGGAAGAGCCTTTTCTTTAAATAGGATGAATCTTTTTCATTATTTGAATTAATAGGGAATGTATAGAGGGAGTTTGGCGCCCAACTCCTTGGTTGGCACCTCTGCCATGAAATTGCAGTCATTGCCATTGGACTTTTCTCTGATGTCTCACTGGCGATGGTCTTCTCCATCTTGTTAGAATTCCTCCATTGGACATCTCTGAGACCTAAAATAGAAAGAGCCAAAACACATGTCCCTAACTCTTCCCACTCAATCACAGTGAACAACCATATTTAGCCAAAGATTTGCTTAGGTAATGGGACTCTTTACCCATTATGGCAGGTCATGAACCAACTGATTAATTACTAGTTGTAGGCAACATCATTTGCCTTGCAACTTGCTCATTAAATTTCCAATCAGTTGGTGATGAAACCTGACCAATCCCAATTGGTGCACCTGATAGACAATCATTGATCAACTATCAGATGCCCATTTCGTTGGCAACTCTACCCAAAGAGATCTTAAGCATTCACACATATTGATCCCCAATGGATCCAAACCTGGCAAATTACCTAAAATCCCCTGGACATTATTAACCTAAAATTGAGGTAACCAATATACAATTCACTTGACATTGGGCATTATCTCCTAGAGAACCACATGTAACCTAGGCAGCTGGAAAGGTGGGCAAAAATCCCAACACATTCCCTCTTTTGCCTAGATTTCCAACGAAAATAGGATCAGGACAGGAGAATTCCGCCTAGGATCAGGTCAGATATTTCTTGGTTTCCAGCGGAGCACAGTCAATATGCATTCAATACTGCTCAGGACAACTTTCAACATGCGGTTTTCTTCCATTCTTCCTTGCTACTGCCTCCTCAGAGAATGGTCCTCATGTCCCACTGTCATGTCAGGCTAATCAATTTGCTCATAATGATTTTAGTCCCAGAAAACCATTTCCCCCCCAGTCAGAGCATATGACCCATTGTCATATTCATGATCTTGGTCCGGCGTCCTTGATTTCCTGATCTTCCCCTTATCATTGACAGGAGGTCACTGCCATCGATGTCTATCTCACAGCAAAATTAAGAATGATCAATCATATTCGCTCTTGTTATTTTTCTTGATAACTTGTTTGCTCATATCATTATTACATTTTTTCTGAAAAATTTCTCATTAATTTTGAGATTTTTCTCCAAAATTAGAGCTCAATTAATACCAAACTGAATAATGTTGACTACTATAAAAAGTCTGACACCCCCTCTCATTCAGCTCATATGTCAAATTCGAATTCCCAGTATCAGAAATATCTTGACAGTATTTAGGAAGAAGATGCTTGGCTCTTCCAATTGCTGAGTCATTCTGCATGAAGAAATCTCTTTTATAGTCCTCCTAGGACCCATACTCCAAGTCAAGCACCCATAGGTAGTCCTTCCACTGAACTACCCAAAATGGTATCTGACCCCAATAAACCCAGAGTAGCGACCATCTCAAACAACTTGCAGCCAATTATCCCTCTGTCATCAATTTCAAACTTTGGACTTTGATACTCTCTTAAATTTGTCTCCTTTCACATTTAATTCTATTATTATCGTTGATACTCCTGAAGCAATGTCATCTAATATTAATCAATAGTTTTGTGCCAGATCTGATTTGCTTCTGGATTCATTTTCTGACTCAGCCAATTTTATAAATCAGTTGTATTTTTAATCAGACTGGCCACTAAAAAGCGTGATCATTTTTTCTCCCCTAAGAAGAATTGAGTAACTGAGTAAATAAGGCTCTTTCCATAGCTCTGAACCCCTCCAATCTTTCAAGCTTCTTAGATTGAGACATTGCAGCCTATGCCCTTTATTTTTCAGGCCAAGTTCTTTGAATTTGGACTACAAAGCTGTCAGACTCCCATAAGTTCGATTGTTCATTCTGGTTTCAAATCCAAGAAACTTGTAGTCATCATCTTCAGGATGCCATCTTCTTTTTGCATGACTATCTCATATCTGGTGATTACCATCAGTTCTTCCCCTTATGGCTCTGATTGAGGCATGATTTGGCAACCTCCACCTAGCATCCCTTGCTTGATGCTAGCTCATATGTATAATGTTCTTGATGAAGCCCATCAGCAAGCACTCAAGACCAATCTTTCAGCTCTGGTGCCTTATAGATTACTTGGGGTTATTTGCCAACTGCCTCTTCTTGTTCTGTTGCTTCCCTCCCCAATATGGGGTATTGTAATTGGCAAGTACCAACATCTCAATTTTTTCCCTCTCATCGCGTTCTCTCATGGTTCAGTCTCCAATCAACAGATTTTTTTCATGTAGGTCTAGCCCTTGCTAGCGTTCAATCTAAAATAGATTTTGACGGTATATTCAGTCCTACTGTGATACATCCTCCCTTCCCAAGAGGCGACATAGGCGGAATTATCCCCAAGAAGAGGATAACTAAGAATTAATTATAAAATAAATGTCTTTTATGTGTATTATATTATTTTATTATTAATATTTCCCTGTTTTTATCATTTTTTTGTTTTCTTCTTTTTATATAAAACATGACCTTCACTCAGTTCAGCGGTCCATTTTTTTATTATTTTTATTCCTTCAAACTGGTTCCTAGGTATACTCTGACCTACTAGTTTTCATGGTTCAGAGGTCTCATTAAGATTAATCATTTATTCTGGTTCAGCAGTTCCTTTTTTAGGTTTTAACTAAAAATGTCAGAACATAACCATCTTAATGGTTCAGCAGTCCTTTGGGAACACTCTTATTATTTTTTGGATCCACTGCTTTAGATATTTAACATGGACCCAATTACAATCCTTAAATCCAAGAGGTTCATGATGGAATATGCGTCCATTGCTATCTTGGCAATAATCTCTAATGGAACTGACCATAACGCATCCAACTTGTTTCTTCTTCCAGAACCATGCTTGTCACAATAGGTAACTTTATCGCCTACATGGTACTCTGATAATGCCTGTTGGTTCTTATCATCCATTTTTTTGGCCTTGATTATATTCTTCAAGGTCATATCAAATGCTTGCAATTGCATCTTGATCAGGATATTTGACAATCAGAGCAGGTACTTCTTGGTACTCATCCTTGATGTTGGTTCAACCACCAAAATTAGAATTGGTGATAATGTGGCCTTCTTTCCATACAATAACTCAAATGGCATATTTCCTGTTGCTGTATAGTGACTGATGTTATATGTGATCATCAACAAACTGAGGTATTTTTCACTGCAGAAGTTCTCCCAGTGACCAGATTCCTCAGCGTTGTGGACAGCGTTCCATTGAATCATTCTACCAGTCCATTTTTCTATGGCTGGTAAGGTACAGACACGACTCCTTGAATCCCCTATTATATTGTTCAACCTTGGGATCATGTGGGATGTGAAATTTGTTCCATTGTCACTTAACAAGACTTGCAGGCATCCATGGTGGTATACAATTTGATCTAGGATAAACCATATGGTACTTGTAGCATCCACTTTCACCAGGGTCTTTGTCTTGACCCATATAATCAGAGGGTCAATCGCAACTATTATATTTTGACTCCCCCTGTGCTCATAATCAGTGGTCCCATCACACCAATGGACACTTTATGCCAGGCAAATCCAGGGTAAACCAGTCAATATCCGGTTGTGTTCTTGTGGGGTTTGTGCAACTGGCACTCCACACAGCAAGCCAGATAATCGCCACATCATAGTTGATAGACTCCAGTAATAGTACCGGAAAATATGGTCAGTCTTCCTCAGGTTTCCATGCCCAACAAACTTATGCATGGCCTGACAATTGTCTCTTTTTCTAATGGTCTTGGGAATAATAGTCAATTTTTATTAATTGTCTTAAACACTCATCCATACTTGGTCTCAGTGTTTTCCATCACTTTCCAAAGTGCACCTTGGATCTCTCAGGGCTTGTTCTCATTTTTTCCATCGACCATCTTCTGAAACAGCTCATCAGACTGTTGGCATACCACTTGGATCATTAGTAACCTTGATAAGCCTGTTGGATTTTTAAATTTTGGTATTTCAAGCAGGTGCTTTTTTCAACTAAATTCTAGCAAATATTTTCAGGAGAAGTATGATTCTCTACTTCAGGGATAATTTATTATTAGGGAGTTAATTGACCAGCTATAGTAAAATAATGAAAATAAATTAACTAAAAAGTATTGGTTTTTTATGAATTTTATTATTCACCATAAGGATAATAAACAAACCTCTTATGATGTTTTTGCTTAGTAAATAAACTTACCTCAGGTTTGAAGTGCAATACGCATCAAATTCAGAATTAGGGTTGAGGCAAATTAGGAAATATGTGCGTTTGACCTATTGGAGCTCTCAAATCTCACCTCACTTTATCAGAAGGGCCAATGAAGGGTCAAGTGTGGGTAGGACAAGTCAGTGAGGTAATGTTTTGATGTACTTGAGCCAATCACCATGCAAGAAAATATTTGCACCTTTTCAGGACCCCCTCCAACCCTATAAAAGGAGGTATTCCGTGGTGTGGCTTAAACTAGATTAGTTGTAAGATGGGTAGAGACCTCTGAAGGGCTCCCTTGATTCCACCAATAATTCTTAAAATCCTAGCTACCAAAACTCAAGCTAATTGACCAAGTTTTATTATTATTGATGAAAGTATTGCCACAATTCAAAGGGTTCCACCGCGAATCAGACAGGGTCTTTTGATAATTTTATTTTCATTTTTGTTCAAAACGCTCTTCTCACAATACCAGACTTTCAATTGTCTGACATTACCCCCTTTAAGAGTGTTATGGGGGAATAAAGGCGTAAAAACTGGCCATGGACCTGGTTGATGGTAAAACCAGAAGCAAGGGATTTGATTTAGTATAATTCAACTCATTTATATGTGACTACAAATGGTCCATCCCAGATGGTCTAAAGCTTCTCACTCCTAGGAGTGATATGAATGTGGCAATATAATACCAAGTCAGATACTTGGAAGGATGGAAGAGGGGCCCAGCTCTCATTGGCATCTTGACTTTCTTTAGTAACAGTCTTTGCCAAGTTAGTCATAGCCTTGGACTGTAATTAGATAAAGTGCTGGGAAAACTTTTTCATGGCATGTTCAGGGTCGTTCCTGTCAGAGAAGATAGCTTTGGCCAATAAAGTGGCTTCCCAGTTTATTGCCCATATAACACATGGAAAGGGGTCATTTTAAGGATATAATGGTGCTAATACAATAGGTCATGAGAGCACTGGGTAAGTAAAGATCCCAGTGAAGAGGGTCTGAAAAGTCCATTTTTCCGGAGTATAGAGACCAGGGTTCCATTAAAACTTTATAAGGCACCATTTGTGGATGAATTATAGGGGATTGATAAGAGTCGTTGCGTCCTCATGGAGTTGGAAAGTAGTTTTACCACTCTGGAAGTGAAGTTTTTCCCATTGTCACAAAGGAGGACCTGGGGGCAACCATGCCGCGTGAAGATATTTTGATGCAAGAAAGTAGTCATGTACTTTGCAGTCTGAGCAGGGAGAGCCATAGCTTCAACTTATTTAGTGAAATGATCTATTTCAACTAAGATATATCAATTGTCCCGAGTAGTCTGAGGGAGAGGACCTACTATATCCAAACTTATGATGTAAAAGGGTTGTTGGGGCGTCATAGGCTGGTACTGATAACAGGTCTTGAAGATGGATTGTTTTTACAGGTCAAACAAGCATACAGGACTTCAGCTATGGTCTCCATGATGCCCTCCCAGTAATACCACTTTTTAACCCACTCATAGGTTTTAGACTCCGCCATGGCCCATGATAATGCGAGACTCCATGATTACCAGTACTCAGTTGAATGGCTGGAGATATGGCAGCCAGTTTACTCCTACTTTCTTGTATAACTTTTCGCTTTCCACATTGGTGTTTCGGGAGAGCTGTGCTAGCATCTTTTGTACTGGTTCATCCCTATCAGCCCATGCGTCAGGAGTCATTAGGAGGTCATGCAACCTCTCTGCTTTGCTAATGTTAAGGTGTAGGAAAGGCAGCCATGTCAACCCATCAACGTTCATATGGCGCGTCCCAGCTTGATGCTCAATGGTCATATCATAGTGCTGGAGCTTAAGAGCCCAGCGAGCCAACTGCTCAGTGGGGCCCTTCATATTTTTAACCACTTCAAGGATATGTGGTCTGTAATCACCTTAAAGGAAGTCCCATATAAAAAAGGGCGATAGTATTTGACATAGAGCAAGATGGCAAGGCACTTATTTTCAGTGACGCTGTAGTTGCGTTCAGCTTTTGAGAGCATCTCACTGAAATAAGATACGGGTTGATTGACTCCATTATCATCCAACTGAGCCAAGATAGCTCCAACGGCGTAATTGGAGGCGTCTGTGAACAACTTGAAGGCTTGCCATAGTCAGGGTGGGATTATTGGCCATTTTTGCAATAGTGCCTTCAGGGACTCAAATGTGGCCTATTGTTTAGCAACCAAAGGAAAGGGGTGTTCTTATCCAAGAGACATACGAGGGGCTCACTAAGCTGGGCGAATTTGGGGATGAATTAATGGTAATACCCCATCAAGCCAAAGAATACAGGGATGTCACAAAAAGTTTTGGGTGATGGCATCTTGGATATTGCTTTGACCTTATCTTGTAGAGGTTTTATCCCAACTTATGAGATGGAGTTCCCAAGAAAATCAAGCATTTTTGGAAAAACTACACTTAGAGGGTTTAGTTTGATGTTAGATTCTTAAAAGCGTTCAAACACATCCTCTAGGTGCGTGAGATGCTCGTTGAACGCCTTGGAGAAAATGGTGATGTCATTGAGGTAGACAATCACACATCTTAGCTTAAGGTCCTGGAGAATGTGATCCATAATCCTCTGGAAAGTAGCATGCGCATTACACAACCCCTGAGGTAGCTGAGTGGGTTGGAACAAACTATCGCTGCAGATAAGGGCGCACTTCTCCTGATCCTGTGGAGAAAGGTTCATCTTTTAATACTCGCTAGCCAAGTCCATGGCGGAGAAGAAATTAGACCCAGTGAGTTAAGACAGAGCGTCATCAATGCAGGGTTAGGGTAACTGTCCTTCTTGGGGAGGTTGTTCAGCTTATGGTAATCAATCAATACCTGATGACCTCCATTTTTTTATTCTTTTTAGAAAGGAGCGGGGATGACCAAGGGCTTTAGGAGGGCCCAACAACCCTGCGTCCAGAATCTGTCTAGCTCCGTCCACATCTGTAGTCTTCAACTTTAGATTTGCAGTAAGTTTTGGAGCGGGTAGACCAAGCAACACCAACGTCAATGGTATGAGCCCAATACTTCATGTGACCATAGTCAGTGTCAGTGTAAGGAGAGTGTCTATAAATCTCCTGTTCCCAGCGTGGTAGTGCACGGTGCACAAGGCCAACGCCAGGGAACTAGTCATTAGTACGAGAGTTATTAGAGCCCAGCAGAGGGTGCTGGAGCAATAACAACTTAGGCAGAGAAGTGCGAGTTTTATAATAAATAACCCACCAAAAGTGACGCGGTGCACAAAGAGGAAGGGGGTAAGCGACCCAGGTTGGAGGGAACCTGGGCGAACCAATGGTGCACTAGGGGATAGCTTGAGTGTATTTTAAATGGCTTGGTTAATGGAGCATGAGACCTTCTCAAAAAGGTTTGTGCACAGGGGTGTTCGAAATATCATAAAATAAACGTAAAGTGGGAAAAATGTTTATTCAGAAGTAGACCAACAAGGAGTGTTGGTTATGGGAAACAAAATTAACCTACATTGGGGAAATACAGTGTTTGCGTAAGTGGGCCCAAGCATCAACCCACCAATAGGCACACATTACCATCCAGATTGGTAGAATATGCTGAAATTAACTTCACTCATGTAATTGATTGAAGTTGGATTTGACCCAAATGTGTGATTTCGTAAATGGAACAGGTTTTGAAACCCTGTTCCTCAACTAACCAAATCAAACCGTCTGCATTCATTATGTAAACTGTCCATTTTAATGCCTGGGTTGATGTAAGGTGCTGGGCGTTAGACACCTCACTAGTACCAACCTGGGCATATTTAGCTTGTACCCAGCGTTGGTCTAGCATGTGCATGAAGTCAGGGAGGGCCTGAAGCTTCACCTTCTGGGCCTCCTGGCGCCCAACCTTATCCTTGGGGTTGGTCTCACTATGATGTCATTTGACCATGACAGTCAGATTTAGAGAAAATGTCGCTGTAGGCCTCAAGCTGGGTATGTACTTTTATCAGCTCAGCTAGAGTTAGTTCATCAGAGATATGAACGGAAGGTAGGGTATTAAAGACTGACAGCGGGTAAACCCATATCTGCTATATACCCAATTCAGTGAAATTGCTTTTATTTCCTCATGGAGAATCAGTATGCCTTTTACAAACTCCTGATGCTATTTACAGTCATATCCTTCTTGGTGAGATTCCCTAACAGTAGGTTGATAGGTCGTTGATAGGCAGGTCTAAAATGCCTAGTAAAACTCTGTGCTACAAAGGACTAACTACATCAACGTTAATTAGGTGCAGCAGGAATTTGTTTTTAATCTTCACGGTAATCTTCATTTTAACCACCCTTGTTCATCAGCCTTGATGATCACCTCTTCAGAAGCTTAGAAAGGAATACCCTCTAGGGCGTTTACTGATTGAGGGAACATCTTTAAATGTCGTCCTGCTGTGGTATAGTGTAGGGATAAAGAAGCAGAGGGATACTCAACTTTACAAACCTAATACTTTTTATTAAGCTCTTCATTTGTCAAAATCAGGGGAACCTCATAGTTAAGCAGGTAGAGATAACCCTGCTTCATGTTAATGATCCCATCATACTTGAGCATGAACTGGGTACCAATGTGTAAATCATAGGTATTGTTAGTTAGGATCACCGCTTGAGCTGATAAGATGAGCTTCCCAAAAAGGATGGAAAGTGAAGAGTACGCCCCAATGGCGCAAGTATTGTTTGGGACTGCAGTCCCAAATTCTTGAGTGTAGTCAGTATTGGGGCCCAATTTTTTTAATGAGTTTTGACGACACAACGTTCACTGGGGGCCCAGTGTTAATGATAGCCCTAACCTGCACTCCATTGATGAAGACCTCCACTTTTTTAAGGTTCCACCCAAGTTGGGATAAAGAGTGAGGACCTCCTTTAAACGAAGAGTAGAGGCAAGTCATTTAGCCTTCTAAGGGTATTTCTACTGGATAGACTGCAGGGTATTAACACACTGGTTTGGGTGGAGAAAGGTGGCGATGAGCTGGTCAGCATCACTGGCAGTGTCAATAATCTTAATACCCCTCAACGCTTGCCAGAGATAAGTTTGACGGGGATCCTGGAACAATCCATTCTCTCTGGGTTAAATCGATTAGGTACCTCCAATTCACCTGGGGATCCTAAAACATAGTGGCTATCATCTTCACAACCCCCTTCATATTCGTCATCATAGGGTCATGAATAAACATCAGGGAGTCGTCAGTTGTGAGGTAAGTTAAAGGCTTTCTTGTTTGCCGTAGAGACCCTGGGGTCACTCGTTTACCCTATTGGCTTTTAGGGGAGGCATTGGAGTATCACTGCTCAATTTTCAACCTTCATAGTAGGGGGTTTGTGCTGCATCACTGAAACAGATTCCATACTAGAGTTAGCTGGATGAGAGGTCAAGGGGATAATATTGCAGAGGTGGATGCTTTAACTTCTCCAGCTTTGGATTAATCACTGGCTGTGTGTTTTTGTTAAGCAAGCAGTTTATGCCTTTGTGACTTTTTCATCTAACCCATTGTTATTGGGGACGATTAGCACCCAAGGAAAGGATTAGGCTTAGAAGCAGGCTTGGGAACCACTTGGAAAGCCGCTCTGGAGAAAAAATGGGCAGGGCAAAGGGATGACTGCTTTCACCAACTGCGTTTTTTGAGCTGAAGGCGAAGGGGAGCACTGCCCTATCACAGCCATTATGATCTGATCATATTTATTAGAAGAAGAAGCATTTTGTGATGGAAACTCCCAGGAGAAAGTTTTCAGAGGAAAACAGCAATAGTAGAGGGTAATAACTTGGTTGGCGTAGATGCTTGCCTCAGAGATCCTTGCTTAGGAGCAAGTTAATAGATATCAGCCACCGCTAGCAAGGCCTCTTTGATATCTCGTACATTTTTGAAAGAGCGCTTTATGGAAGTAAGATGCATCGCCAAAGAGGGGTGAGATGCCAATTCAGCCAAAGCATCAGCAATAGCATTTTTAAGTGAGAGTATTTTGGCCAACAAAAGAGGTTAAGCTTTGCAATAGAATCTCTCAACAAAAGAAAATATTGCCTCTCCCTTTTTCAGACTAAGGAACATAAAGGCCTGATTTTGTCTTCTCAAGCTCTGTGATAATTCAAACTCCTCAATGAGCGCTTTCTTTACCTTGGCCCAAGTTTAAAGGGTGTCCATATAAGGTAACATCACATCTTGGGTGGAGAGGCTGAGACAGGGGAGGATGTGGTTAATTTTTGAGGATTAGTTGTCCCCTCCATAACAGCCTCATACACAAAGAGGAATGAAGTAATGCTACCCTCACCTGGGGCAAAAGCTATTTCAGAAGGGGGTTTGGCAATAATTGTAGCAACCTAATAAGAGGCTTGGCATATGCGCTGTTTGAGGGTTTCAAGTCAAGGCAGGGCGCTGGCTAGCTGCTGAGCCAAAGCATCTAACTGGGGGTCAGAGGCAGAGGGGAGGTTGATAGTGTTATTCACCCCAACGCCCTCCATTTTTGATAGTTCTTTTGCGGTGTACTACCCCATGTAGTGAGCACCACTTGTTGGGTTTTAGAATTTTGGTATTGCTCGCATGTGCTTTTTTCACCAAAATTACAACAAATATCTTCAGGAGAAGTACAATCTTTACTGCAGGGTAATTTATTAAAGGATATTAATTGACCAGCTTTAGTAAATTAATAAAAATAAAGTAACTAAAACGTATTAATTTTTCTATCAATATTATTACTCACCATGGGCGTAAGAAAACAAATCCTCTTACAATTTCACTGCTTAGTAATTAAACTCACCATGGGCTCAAAGTGCAATATGCATCAAATTCATCATTAGGTTTGAGCCAAATTAAGAATTATGGGAGTTTGACCTATTAATGCTATCAAATCTCGCCTCACTTTATTTGAAGGTCCAATGGAGGGTCAAGTGTGTTTAGGACAAATCAGTGAGGTAATGTTTTGAAGTACTTGAGCCAATTACCATGTAGAAAAATAACTGCACCTTTTAGGACCCTCTCTATCCTATAAAATGAGCAGGTTTCCGCGGCGTGGCTTGAACTAGATCAGTTGTAAGATGGGGAGAGATCTCTGAATGGCTCCCTTAATTCTGCCAATGATCCAGAATATCCCACCTACCCAAATTCAAGCTATTCTGCCAAGTTTTGTTACTATTGATGAAAGTATTGCCCCAATTCAGAGGGTTTCACTGCGAATCAGCCAGGGTCTTTTGACCAATTCTATTGTCACGTTCATCAAAGATGCTCTTCTCACAATATTTGACTTCCAATTGTCTGACACAGCCATCTGCATTCTGATGAGAAGCTCCCACTCAATGAAAGTCTTGAAGTCATAATCCTGAAGCTTCAATACCCGTCAGGCCAGACATCCTTCCAATTTTCTTAAATTATGAAGCCATCGCAGGGAAAAGTGGCCCATCACCACTTTAAAGTGCGTACCATAAACTATACATCCAAAACTGCTTACAGGCTTTGATCACCATAAGGCATTCTCACTTAGTAACGGTGTAATTCCGTTCTGCTATTGATAACGTCTGGCTCACATGAGCTGCCGGATGCTCATCTCTGAGCTCATCTACTTGACTCTGGATGACGCCATTCGCTGTTAACAAAGTATCATTCTGTACTATAAATTGTATATTGAAATATAGATATTTCAATATTGGAGAATCTATGAGATAACATGTAACTCACCAAAAAACTCTGTACCTCTTCATTCCAAATTAATCCTTTCTTCACATCCTTCAGCAGATCAAGGAGGGATCAGCAATTCTCGCAAAATCCATATAGATCTTAGTAGCATCCAACCATTCCAAGGAACACTTGAATATCTCAGACACTTCTCTGGATAACCATCTGCTCTATGGCCCCAATCTTCTGGGTTTGCGGCTGCAGTCCACTAGAGTTGATAATGAGCCCCAGATATTCTAACTCTTAAAGAAGTGGCACTTCCTTGGCTTAATCTTCAGGTTAGCCATAGAAAGTCTTATAGGAAACCAGCTAGTTGTGTGCTTGCTGGTGATAAACCCCGCTGGTTTCCACAAAGTTTTGATTAATTTAAAGTTAAATACAATAATAAGAATAAAAAATTCAGGTTTGAATTTAATTATTGTAAGTGCAGGAAGAGAAAAATGAACCCTCTCAATATTATCCCTTTCCATATTTTCATTGTAGCGAGGGTCAAGGTAAATACAAAGTTAGGCGTGTGAAATAGCTTAGTAACATCCAAAATAGGTAATATGATAATTCATCCTATCAGAGATCTTTAAATTTGGGTCATTTAGGTGAAACGACTGATGGGAAGGTATTGTTAGGAAGAACATACCCATGTGGTAATGAATTGATATATTTCAACCAATCACTGTATGCTAAAATAATTGAACTTTGGGGGACCTCTGCCACGCCTATAAAAAAGGGGTTTCCGTTTAGGTGTTGAAATGGAACTGGATGTGGCTGAGGTGAACCATTTGATGGGCGCCCCAGAATATGCTGTGAGATCAAAGTAATCTGACTGCTAGATTTTAAGTTATTAGCCCATTTAGTAGTTGGAAAAGTGTTCTTTAATTCTTGGGGTTCCACCAATAATTGTCCAGGGTCTTTTGTCCAATATTGCCATTATTTTCGTTTAAACTAACTTTATTATGAGATCAGACATGTAATTGTCTGATCATATTTGTTAAATTAGGATTATTCTTCCCCAAAACATTCTTTTGCTGAAGTCAAGATGGCAATTGTCTGACATCACCCCCCCTCAAGAATATTGAGGGGAGAATAGCGCTGTAGGAAATGGCCATGCACCCAATTATTAGTAATCCTTGTGGCTAAAGATTTGATAGAGTGCTCGTTTTTTCTCTTTTAAGTGACGGTGAATGCTCCCTCCCAAATTGATCCAAACTTGCTGCTTCTTGGAGTGATGCGATTATGGTAGTATAAGGCCATATCATACACTTGAAATGAAGGCATGAGAGCCCAAAGCTCATTGGAAGCTTGCCCTTCTTTAGTGACCGTCTTAGCTAGGTTCATCATAGCCTCATATTGAAGTTGAATGATATGGCGATCTAATCTTCTCATGGCTTTTTCAGGTTTTTCACCACTAGAGAAGACAACCTTAGCTAAGAGGCATTTATAACTGGTTCCCGCCCATACAAAATAAGGAATGGAGACATCTTTAAGATCTATTGATAGCTAATCTGGTATGCCATAAGAGCACTGGGTAGGTATTGATCACAGTAAAGAGGATCAGAGGAGGCATTTTTTGTAGAATGGAAACAAAGGTTCCATTTGCTCTTTCCACGGTCCCATTGGTGGAGGAATTATATGGAGCTGAGAAAAGTTGTTGGGCTCCCATGGTAGTGGCCAGGATTTTGACTACTCTGGAGGTGAAGTTATTACCATTATTGCAGAGTAGTACTTGGTGACAGCCGTGATGAGTAAAAATTTATTGATGTAAAAGGTGGCAATGGCCTTGGCCGTTTGTGCAGGACTAGTCACGGCATCCACCCACTTAGTGAAGTGTTCAATGCCGACTAGGATAAATCTGTTTCCACCAGTCGTCTGAGGGAGGGGCCTACTACATCCAGGCTGATGGTGTGGAACAGGTGTTGAGTTGTAGTTGGTTGCTATTGGTATCTAGTCTTGAAACAGGATTGTTTTTT
This sequence comes from Massospora cicadina, assembly GCA_022478985.1. NCBI lineage: Eukaryota > Fungi > Entomophthoromycota > Entomophthoromycetes > Entomophthorales > Entomophthoraceae > Massospora > Massospora cicadina. Next base: position 28,563 of record JAKSZP010008089.1, on the reverse strand, counting down.
ACATGTGAGACAAGCATCCAAGACTTCTACAAAGGTTTCCATAATCCCTTCCCAATAGTACTGATCCTTAATCCACTCGTAGGTTTTCTTTTCTCCTCCATGACCTAGGGTGGAGTGAGCTTCCAGGATAGCAGGCATGCGTTCCAAGGGTGAAGGTGAGGCAACCACTTTGCCTCCATCTGCTTGTATAATTTTCAACTCTACACCTTGGTGTTGCAAGAGTGACAAACTAACATTTTCTATATGGTCTTATCCTCATCCTCTCAACCATCAGGGGTCATTAGAAGATCATATAACCTTTCCACCTCGCTATTATTCAAATGAAGGACTGGAAGCTGAGTTAACCCATCAACACTATTGCAACGGCTTCAGTATGGTGCTCAAACTTCATGTCATAATGCTGAAGCTTTAGAGCCCAGAGAGCTAACCGTCCAGTAAGATCTTTCATGTTCTGTAACCATTATTAGGGAAGCTTGGTCCGTAACCACAATGAAAGTGGTTCCATATAGAAAAGGGCGGTAGTGCTTTACAGCTAACAGAACTGCAAGGCACTCCTTCTCAGTTACACTGTAATTGCGTTCCTCTTTTGACTGCATCTTTCTGAAATAGGATTAGGATGATCTACACCATTTTCATCTAATTGAGCTAAGATGGCCCCAATGACATAGTCTTAAGCATCATTAAACAGGGTAAATGTTTTATTGTAATTGGGATGCCTCAGGATAGAACATTGTTGTAGAAGTTGCTTCAACATCTCAAAAGCGGCCTTCTGTACAGCACCCCAAGAGAAATGGGTGTTATTAGTCAATAGGCGAACAAAGGGTTCGCTGAGCTGGGCAAACTTGGGGATAAACTGATGGTAATACCCCATCAACCCTAAAATTACCTGAATATCCTGTTCATTGTTAGGGTTAGGCATTTTTGAAATCTCTTCAACCTTATCTTGCATTAGTTGGATTCCCTCTTGAGAAATGGAGTGCCCAAGAAAATCCAATTTCCTTTGGAAGAAGGTACACTTTGAGGGCTTCAACTTATTATTTGACTTATGTAACCATTGAAACACCTCCTTCAGGTGATCAAGATGTTCGTTGAAGGTTCTGAGAACCTGTGATGTCATCAAGATACACAATGACACAAGTTAGCTTCAAGTCATGCAAATATGATCCATTGCATGCTGAAAAGATGCAGTTGCATTACACAACCCTTGAGGTAATCAGGTTGGTTGTAAGAGACCATCGCTACAAATGAGAGCACCTTTTTCCTGGTCTTCAAGTGAAAGGTCCATTTGCCAATAGCTGCTATCCAAGTACATGGCGGAAAAGAAGTTAGATCCAGAGAGTTGGGCCAGAGCGTTATCAATTTGGGGGATTAGATAGCTATCCTTTTCTGAGGCTATTTGACTTCTAGTAGTCCATGACTAACCAATGACCTCTGTTTTTCTTTTAATTAGCAACAGGGGGAAAGACCAAGGGCTTTGTGAAGGAACTGTACCCTGCATCTAGTAATTGCTGGAGCTCCGTCCTCATCTGCGGTTCTTCCACCTTTGACTTATGGTAAGGTTTGGACCTAATAAGACATGCATCACTCACATCGATGGATTGGCACCAGCCCTTCATGTGGCCATAGTCAATATCTGAATTAAAGAATATGTCGCTATTGTCGTCTAATAAAGTATGAACTTTTTCCAGTTCATCTGGGGTCAATTCATCCGAAATTTGAACATTGGGCAGGATACACACCAGGTTATCCATGGGCAAGCCTAAATCCGCCATAGAGCCATCAGAGTGGATATGTTAAATGTCCTCCACTGGAATTAGGAAGCCTCTGCCAATCTCATGGTACTTCCGTATGACCATGGATTTTCCAGTGAGGTCTCCCAGCAGAAAGCTAATAGGCCTCTGATAGGCTGGATATAGTATCCTAGGCAGTACCCGAGGCTCCAAGAGGCTAATGTCCTCAAGACTTATGATTGCAATAAGCAGTGGTGTGGAATTTGGAGCGTAATTTTAGTATCAAACACTCGTTGTTCACCAGGATTAATCAAGAACTCATCTGCAGCACAGAAAGGGATGCCATCCCTAGCATCCACTTAATTGGAAGTTTTTTTGTGCTGCGCCCAGAGGTGGAATAAGGCAAAATCATAGCTGAAAAGGGTATTTAACCAGGTAAGAGTATTCATGCTTACTGGGTTCTTTATTGGTTAAGACTAAAGGGACTTCATAGTTGAGTAAAGAGAGGAAACCTTGCTTCATATTGATTATTCCCTCATACTCAATCATAAATTGGGTACCAATGAGCATATCATATGCGTTGTTGTCCAAAGCCATAGCAGGGGCTGATAATATAAGCTTTTCAATTCGAATGGGAAGGGAAGAGTATGCCCTGATAGCCTGGGTATTATTTGGGCCTGCAGTTCCAAATTCTTGCGTATACTCCAAGTCAGGCGCATGCTTATCGTTTTAATAAGCTTAGTGAAGATCACGTTAACTGGGAGCCAATGTCCAGGATGGCCATTATTCGGACTTTTTGAATGACCACATCAACTTTAGTGTTTGTTCCTCCAAAGTTAGGCGACAAAGCTAAGACCTCCTTGAGCTGGAAAGTGGGGGTTAGTTTTAGAGCAGTTTCAGGGTATTTATCCAAGATGGTTTCATGGGATGGACCCTCTGAAGAAGTTGAATCAAGCCAGTTAAGAATTGATCACCATTGCTGGCAGTGTCATAACTTTTAGACACCCTAGAATTTGTCTGAGGTACATTTCCTCAGGTAAAGTGGTTTCATCTACTCCTCCAGCGTTAAAATGATCATAAACCTCTACTTCTACAGGGGCTCCCAATATATAGTAACCAATATCATCATAACCCCCTCAGATTCTTCCCCAGGGTATTCTCAACAACGGGAAAGGCTGCGATGGAGGTAGGGGAAACGTCCTGAGGAGATTGAATTACCTTAGGGCGCGCATTTACCAGCTTAACTGGAGTGGAAGGAACAGCAGCTTTAGTGAGCTTGTGCGGTCATATGGTTCTTACTACCTTACAGGTCTCTGATTCATAAGACAAAGTAATATACTTTTTAAGTTGCACTGAGGAAACAGGTTCCGCAGGGAGGATAGGCTCAGGTGAGCTCACTTCTAACTGTTCAACAGGTGGAAGGTCCTCAATGATTAGAGTTGAAGGTTTCACCTCAGCTTCATTTGTTGTGGCATATAAACAAATTTTGGCCACGTCTAACAAAGCCTCTTTGATATCACGGATGTTTTTAAAGTAGCGTTTCACTGAGATGATATGCTTGGCTAGAGAGGGCTGAAAGCTAATCAAGTTAATAGGGCGACAATAGCATCATCAAGGATGATCATGATAGAGGTAGATACCTTTTTGTAGCAAGGTAAAACCGTTCAGCAAAAACAATGGCAATTCACCTTCATACATGCTTAGGCGCATAAAGGCATGTTTTTCCCTGCGTAGACTCTGCTTTGATATGATTCATCCAAAAGAGCCTTCTTTACCTCTGCCCAAGTGTTCAAAGGGTCCAGGTAATGAACTATCATCTCTTGTGCTAGGTGGCTTAAACAAGGAAAGATGTGTTGAATTTTTGCTTGTCCGTTACCCCATACATGGCAGCTTCATAAATGAACAAAAAGTAGCAATACACCCTTCGCCAGGGATTTACTTGTATTTAAAACATTGTTTTAGTGGGCGCTGCTCAAGTTCATTGAGACGGGATAGAGCGCTTGTTGGTTGCTTTTCCAGAGCAATTAACCCAATTCCAAGTTAAGGAAAAAAGTGGGAGGGTTACTCACATTTGAAGCCTCCATTTTGACAATTTTTGCGGTGTACAGGTATCCCCTGTAGTGAGCACTATTTTGTAGGAATCCGCTGTGTTCTGCTTGCTGGTGCCTCACGCCACTGGATTCCTTAGATTTATTTAAATTAATTATAAAAAACTACTAAAAACTTTATTTTATAAATTTTATTAGCATCACTGGAAAATAAAGGAAAACGATCCTTTTGATATAAGACCATTTAGTATTTAAACTGTAATGAGGGTCAGGGGGAATTTTAATCTAGGTTCAGAATATCTTAGACTAGTCTTAATTAGGAAATATGGGGAAGCAGCCTATCGAAGCTTAAGATACTCACTTCATTTTGGCTAAACAATGGAAGGATAATTACTATTGGCAAAATGTACACGTGGGGTAACGTTTTAATGAACTTCAGCCAATACCATTAATGAAATTTATTGCACCTTAGGGGACCCCTGATACACCTATAAAAAGGGGTGGGCCCCGCATAGGTGCTTTGAAGGAACTAGTTGTGGCTGGGGGTGTACCTTCCAATGGTTGCTCCAGGGTCTGCTGTGTGATTGGAGTAATCAAACTGCTCGATTTAATGGTTGTTTCCCAAAGATTATTTGAAATCGTGTTACCCTGATTTGTTGGTTTCCACTGAGAATTGACCAGGGTCTTTTGGTCAATGAAATCGTTATTATTATTGAAATTGCTCTTAGGTTCATTGAAAACTTGAAAATGGCTGACATTTCCCCATTTTGGCTGATTTCAACCCAACACATTCTTCCTCTGAAGCTGAGAGGGCAAATGTATGACAACACTTTTGCATGTTGCTTGTAGGTGGGTGAATAGATTAAGATGCCATTTATATAAGTGCGTCATAAGAGAAACAGAGATCACTGAGGAAATTGTATTCAAAGTTTTAAAGAGTCTTTGGTGCTTTCTTCAACCCAAAGGGGATAACTTTGAACTGGAAAACCTCACTTGGTATTCATAGGTGTGAGCTACTCATGCCGTTTACATGCCCTTAATTGTTTGAAAGTGTTGACAATGTCAGGCTTATTGGACACTTGAGATCTTATAAAGGCATGTGCAATGGACTGTCTCAGAGACAGGAGATAGGGGTCTGGTACTGTGACGTTGTTCAGGTGCTCATAGCCAATGCAGGGAAACAGGGATCCATCTTCCCTCCTGGGGAAAAATGACAATGGAGTTGATGAAAGAGGAGCTCCTAATGATTCAACCCTTCCCCAACATATCAAACCATCCATATCCTCAAGGTTTTTACAATCTCTTCAGTGTGTGGGTATAAACAGAAGTTTTTCTAGCTAAGTACACCCTATATTTAAACGCTATTTTTCAGGATTTGCACTAATAGGTATGAATCCTTGACTTTTCGCTTTTAAATCATATATTTAAGCAATCTTGCCCTATATTTATCTATATGTATTGATTAATTCATGCTATAATGGATTTAAGACACAAAACTTATTATTTATAATGATTTATAATTAATTGAAAGATTTATAACGCTGAATAGCCTCATTAAATAAATCTATGATGACTCGCCATTCAGTGCTCCATTATTAGATAGGAACCTAGGCTTCATTTTAGCTTTGTCTCACCATTACATTTTACTTTTATTTTATTTATTATGCCCATCTATATACATTTTTAAGTACCCTTGATTGATATAAAAGTTCTAGGATAGTAAAGCCTATCCCTTTTTAAGATAATCCATTTTGAACTCTTTCAAAGCTAACTTGATTCATATGGAAGATTTTGCCAATTTTAAGGATGATATCCACGCTAAGAGCATACCCCCTTAAAGATTTTGGATACCCCAATTTTTATTAAAGTAGATATCCTTGAATATTAATCAATTGTCAATTTACGCAAAGTGCTTTTCTATTGCTTTAGCAGATAAAAATATCTCCTCTAATTAGAGCCATAAGTGCTAAGCTTCCCAACGACATAATATTTCACTAGGAAGCCGCTAGAGCTAGTTCAACTATTCATCATCTAGCTTTGAAGGACTTCTAACCAAAAACTGTAAAATCCTAAAACCAGGACATAGTCTAAGAGGGATGGGAGCCTGGTAGCTAAGATCATGTTAGATACCTCTTTGTATGGGGTGAGGAAGGGAGGGAAGTCAGGCGGAAGTTCCATGAAGAGAGGAGAAGAAGGTTAGATTGAACTTAGGGAGGCCTCAGGTTTAGGGTGTTGACATAGTAAACTCTCCCCTGAGCTCACCATTATCAAAGATGAGGGACTTGAGTTTCTATTTTATGCTCAATGAATGATGATGCATTAGGCTACACCAAAAACCATATGGTGGATAGGTTCTGCTCTGCAGAGAAGCGCTCATAATAGGCAAAAATAATTCTAGAGAGCTGTAATGGACGCCATACAAGGTGACATTGCTTGAGAACAGAGGATGCGCCCAGCATCAGATGGGCCTTGGCAGTTCCTATTTCAAGGATTATGAAATACTGAGGTCCATGAAGTTTCTGTTTTCCCCTGTGTCCAGGAGAGACAGCACAGTAACCACTTGTGACCTAGTGTGGAAGGTAGGGGGAATCAGAAAGTACACTTAATTTTTATTAGGAGCTGATAGCAAGAGAACAGCGGGAGTGGGAGTAGGGGCCAGAATAAGAACTGTGTTTCTTGTGGCCAGCTGACTGTGCTACTTGGTTTCTCATTGCTTTTGCTGATAAATCTTCCTGTCTAAACATCAAAGAAGTTCTAAAATAAAACAAGCTCATTTTCTTTCAGAGAAAAGAAACCAGGACTCAAAAATGAATTGTATAAGTAGCTAAGAAAGAAAACACCTAGCCCATTTATGAGTGAAGGGCTGAGAAAACCAAACATTGTAACTATTTATTTTGTCATGGTCTTGGCTAATTGAAAGACTGGCTAATCAAAAAGTGTGTTAATGACCAGTGAAATAAGAATAATGACAAGGCTTAGCCGCCCTTGTGACTCAGAGATGGGACGTTCTAGGGGTTCTGTGAGGGGTAGAACTATTTAAACAAATACCAAAGGCCTCAAAACATGCAATAAGGCTGCAATGGTGGAAACTTTGGGCTTTAAATGGGAAAACCTCGTGGGTGGGAGAAGAAAAGATGATGATGACTCCTCTGATTTTGTCAAATGTTAGTATTTTTATTAAATTGTATTGTAATGAAAGGGGGACAACTTCATTACGATTGCTGAATTGGTGATGGAACAGCAGTGAAAATTGCAGTTGCAGGCGTGTGCAGTCTGTGTGACAAATCGGAATTCATTATTGTGGCATATGCTTTTACAATTTGATCACATCATGACAAGTCGTTAGATTGATGGATCAGAACTCCTGCTCCATGCTTTTTGACATCATTTCACAGATGTATGTGAGTTTATGGATAAACTTAGAGCCTTATGTTATGGTGTGGAGGTCAGATTCCACAAATAGAAAACTAAGGGAAGATAGGTTCAGTTTAGAAAAAAATTTAAGAAAGAGAATAACCTGACACATACCACAAGAAGGGCTGTTGCCTATATAGGTGGGAGCAGGAAGGACTTGAGGGAGCTCAAAGCACAGTATGGGGCCTGTTCCCTGAGCATCTATTGATTATACAAGTAGGAAGAATGTAATAGGCTATGGAAAATCTTTGATATATTTAGAACAATTAAAAATTATGATAGCTTGCGTTAAAGACTAGAGAGGAATTAATTCAATAGTAATTAACTTTAAAATAATTTTATACTACTAATTCATTGCAACTAGTTCACGTTAGCCCATTTGACTGAGGTATCAATTGTAATCTCATTAACATAGAATGAATAATTGGGAGGTTTGATCCATAGTCTACATCATTATTATGACTCAATATGCCTTATTAGACTAGTTGGGGATCATATTTGGTTTTTGGGAGGTTTTGGACAATTCCTGGTATAATGGAAGTGACTAGGCTATGAATGTGATGAGCCCAAGGGATTACAGAGTCCCCTAGATTGGACCATCTTTCTGCAAATCCATTCTATCATTTTTATAGGTTAGAAGAGGCAAAGGATGATAAAGTAAGAGGTTCCTTGGGGATAGGGGTTTGAACAATTGCTCGCCCAACAAATGAGTAAGGTTACTGAGCTTTTACAGGTAAGCTACAAAGGTATTAGGATCCTATTTATGCCAAAGAGGTATTGTTCGCGGTTTATTCAAAGATGCTGAGCCTCAGGACTCATAGATTAACCAAGGTAGCTGTGCTTCTGGATGATATAATTTACAAAGAATTTGGCTGTGATCATGTTCCTAGTTTCATATAGCTCATTCTTCTATCCATTTTGTCAAGTGTTCTATTTCTACTACTATGTACTTAGCACAATTTTCATCAGTAGGCATGGGGCCCATAATGTAATACCTGAGGTGGCACCCCTACAGCTAACTTGGAAGGTTTTCCCTTTTTGAAAAAAAGGGAATCAGCAGACTAAAGCCCTCCCACTCCTCTCTGAGGGGGACCTCGCTCATACTGTAGATGAGCGCTAGGTCTGCGCCCTCCATAAAAAGGGTTCAAGTTTGCTATTCCCCACATCTGCCTAGCTCCTAATTAAGACTTACCTCTAGAAGATTCCTATCATGTGTCTAGGTATTTCTTAATTTTGGGAGCAGAGATGTTGGGTCTAGAACACCAAACCCCCACGCCCACCCAGCTTAAGTTACCACCAGACAAGTAGTCGCCTGGCATCAAGTCCAATATCACCTATCCAGAGTATTTCATCACAAAATTGTACCAAGGCAGGTTTGGCTGTCAAAGTGTGGAAAGACTATCAATAAGCCTCAACAGCCAATCCTTGCCTCACTTCTCCCAATTGCTATCAACCCCAAGATCAACCAATCAAATTGATTAGTAGCGGCTTAGGGGTCCCATCGCCACGCCTGTCTTCAGTACGGATCTTCACTTTTTGTGACACAGCTCCAAAATGGGCTTGACCATGTTATTGATAAAAAGTTGAGCCTTCGCCCCAACACGTTTTCACTTTTTTTGGGCCATCCAAATTCAGTACCTAAGTTCCAAGTCACTTGGCCCTAATTTTCCAAAAGTTTTAAATTTGAACTATAGTCAAAACAAATAGATTGGCCTTTTCAGAAGGCAAATAACCTTAATTTGGGTGCGGGAAAGTATACTTTCACCGCCTCAAACATACAAAAAGGGTTTTCCAGCTGGTGAGGCCAATGCTGGTTGATTCCAAAGTTTACCAAAAATAAATCAAATTTATCTTACAACTAAATTTAGATAATTTTGTTCCTTCCTTGCTTTCCAAAAATATCTACTACAGTGGGCTCCCTAACTTGGCCTCCCTCTCGGCGGCCTACAGATTTCCTCCTGCCTGAGCACTATCCTTGTCTGTAGCTCTGATAGCAACCATCAGATGGGGTTATAAAGCCTTTCATGCCATGCAGACTATCCTCTTTCCTGAAGTTTTTGCTCTCTCTGCTAACACTTTTAAAGGCCCACAAACACTAATATTAGAGATTTTTTCAACCTCACAGCCCCTTTTTCATCTGGGGCTTCCCAAGCTAGACCTTAGGTTTCCCTCAAAACTACTTTTAGTATGTTTGTGGAGGCCTTTAGTATAATTTCTAAATGTTGGTTTCCTTAACCTTCCATATAGACCCTCAATTAAAGGAGTCATTTGAATGGCTGTGCCCCTTTGCACTCTAGGTGCTGTGTGGTTCATTGAGAATTCAAGTCTGCAGCCCATTCTAAATTTACTAGCTGATTTGCTGACACACGATGTCAATTAATATGATATTCCACGTGAACCAAGGTTTTGCCAGTTGTCAGGATGTTTTTCATGGAAAGGCTCTCCATTTGGCATTGGTGCCAGCATGAGATTGTTTAAGGGGACATCAAGATGTTTACACTCCAAGAAGAACTATGGTTTCAAGAATACAACATTTTCTAAAGCTCACCATATCCTACCGCTCTATGCGCAGTTGACTATGATTCCAGTTTTATGACGTTCTTGAGAAAAATTAGATTAATACCCTTGATTTCCTTAAATAGTTAGGAAAATTTCCATCGAGAATTGGCCTCATTTTTGTCCAGCGCTTGTATTGCTTATAGCGACATATTGGAACGCTTGGCAATAAATATTTTTATACATAAAATCTGCAGGATCTCTCACTTATAAGAGATTGGTAGTAGTGACAGACAATTAGCGTTTTGATATATTGTGCTGGGATGATGCACTATCTTGGAGTGATAGGCCTGGAGCTTAAGAACCCATTATGCTAGTCATCCTTCTGGCTCCTGAAGGTTCTATAGCCAGCGCATTGATGCGTGATTAGCCACAACTTTTACTCACGCTATAATATACAGTTAAAATTTTTTATGCATATATCATGGATAAAAACTCCCATTCAGTGATGGGATAGATTTTCTTTTAGAAGTTTAAAATTTTACTGCAGTAGGTAACTGGGTGCTCCACAATATTATCTTTTGTTGATTAATTTTGCTCCTATGGCAAAGAGGGCTGCACTAGTCTGGAAAATGAATTCTATGACAAATACAATTAATGTAACATTAGGTTATTGACCAAGGCGCCCTGAATGGTTCAAAGGCATTTTAACAGTATTCAGTCCATGTTAACGTCATGTCCTTATTTAAGAGTCCAAAAAAGCTTCTTCAATACAACTAAGGTTAAAATAAAATGTCAATAGTACTTTAACATACCTAAAAACTTGAACATTATGTTCGTTGTCTGGTTTGGCCATTTTGCTAATGGCCTATAGTTTTACAGACTGTGGTCTTACCCTTAGTATCTATCACAAATCCAAGGTGCTCCATCTGTTCTTTTAGATAGCTACATTACCTGGGTTTAGTTTTATCTTGGAGGTGGTGAGTTGTCAGAACACCTCCTCCAGGTGTTCGAGGTGTTCCTAAAATATGTAAGAGAAGACATTAATATTACCCATATATATGAGAATGCAACATACTTTAAGATCGCTAAGGATGGTGTCCATGGCCCATTGGGATGTCGCTAGGGCGTTGCAGAGCCTTTGTGGCATCCAAGTAGGATGAATTAAACCTTTGGAAGTAACTTTTTGCACATTTTTATTTTTTTTTGGCTTCCAGAAGATAAAATTGAAATCTCCTGAGATCAGTTCCATGGCAAAAAATTATCTGGAACCGCACAGGTGGTCCAATACATCATATATTTTTTGCAAAAGGTAAAATTTTTCTTCATTTTATTGTTCAACTTGTGATAGTCAATCAACACCCAATTTACTATCTTTTTTCTTGACATCGACTGATAAAACCCAGGGGCTCTTAAACGGCTTCAACATTTCTTGCTTTAGCATCTATTCAATTTCTTTGGAAGCTACTTCCTCCACATCATGAGAATGTAAGATTTGATGAGATAAAATGGGATCAATGTCCCCATATATAAATATTGAATAGACCATGAGCTTATCCTTGGTTTTAGTCATCAGTCATAAGAATTTCACGAGTTTTTATAAATGACATTTTAAAAACTTTCTTTCCACTTGAGCCCAATTTTGAGTGAATTTTGTAAAATTACTAAAACCAAAAGGTAATTCAGCTAACCGCGCCCCTGACCCACTGATGTCCATGGCCCCACCGCCTGCTGCTCCAGTGTGGGGCAGCGGCGAAACCCCACCCAGCGTTTTCCATTTGGGGGAAAACGCGCTCATACTGGTTTTTCCAGTCCTAACCAATTGGTAGGCAGTTTTTCCGCCCATGGACCTCGCCATTCACCTCACATGACCCCAGGCATTACCCCGTTGCTCTCTCGTCCTTCCCCGCTCTCACATGCATTTTGGCCTTCAGGTTGAATATGGGAGTTTGTTCCATACGCAGACAAACCCACAGTCAAATTAGCACAGGTGGTGATGCAACCTGCCAGCTTCATCGATTTCCGCCCCTATAAGGGGTACTTTGACCTTGGTTTCATAAGCAAAGCTGATGCTGCCACTTCAGCAACTGTGCCCCTGGTTTTACAGGGCACCCCAATTTCCACAACACGCACCCAGATCCCCACTGATTCTACAATGGTGGTTCAGTTTGCTGGGTTACCCACTCACCTTCCCCTGGCAGTGCTCCATCAGGAGCTGATGGTAGGTTTAGCGGCCTATGGCGCTGACCCCATCCTTCAATTTGTGGTCCCTTAATGAAGCCACATAACTCACTGAGCCTCATGCTTTTGCCACAATAAGCCCTAAATTTACAAATCTAGCCAGCCAGATTCCCTCATGCTTCTTCGTTTCTTCTGTCCATGACCACCCATTTTGGGCCCACATTGAGGGTGGGAGGACCATCTGTATGTCCTGCTTCTAGTTGGACCACTCAAAGTGGAGTTTCTCTTACCTCGCTGCCTCTGCCACCTCTACAGTCTCAGCCACCAAATCCTCTTCTGCCAGCCACCCTGCAGCCCTTTCAGAATGGAGGCAATCTTACCCTTAACTCTTCCAAAACCTGCTGCCACTTCTGTGACTACAGCAGCCAATCAGACCCATCTTAATTCTGGAGCCACCAATGCTCCCACCAATCAGAATTTGGATTGGACAACAATATGCTTCCAAGCCCTAACCCAATGGTCAGCCTCAGCCATCCCTATTGAGGAAAACCTGAGCTTGTATGACTTGAAACCATGGTCCTCATTAGTTAAAACTGACAGTTCATGTAATGTGATTGAAGACTCCAAAATCGACATTTTTAAAATATCCTTACACAATCTCTCATTGAGATCCCTTGGCGCTTTTATGCCCCACACCCAAATGATGATTTGCTATGAACCTAACATCATTTTGCTGTGGCAGCTGCTGCCCAATATGATAAAAATTTTCCTCCGCAATACTATCCTGAACAGTGATGAAACTGTTTAAAGGTCCCCCTCCCATTATTAGCCAGACCTGCCCCAGAGCAAAAATACCATTATCTGACTGCATAAAAATGCTGCAGATGCCATTCAGAAAGTTTGTTGCAGCCTCACAATTCAAAACAAAAATAACCCAAGTTAACACTGCTTTAGTTTCTCAACTTCCTCCCATATGTATTCAAGTAGATAAGTCCTTGTCCACTTACCTGAGCGCCATTTATGACGATGATTTCTACAAACAACAGGTCCTCTGCGATCTTGACCCCCATATCACCAATAAACCCACACCCTTGCTCTCTGCCTTGGCCCATGCTTTGTAAAAATGCGGGTACAGTGGTTGAGCCCCCTGATCCCCCTTCCCCTTCCACCGTGGTGGGATAAGCAGTTTGTCGCTGTGCCACATGGTTGGTTGTTTTTTGTCTGTGTGTCTCGCTGGTCATTTAGGGCGATTATTTCATGTTATTTGGTCTGGTTAATTTTGATGCTTCCGTTTTAGTAATGTCCATCCCCTGGTCAGCATACCTCAAATAAATTTTATAAATGACAATTCTCAGTAATTTTTGCTATTTTGGTAATCCTATTAAGATTTCTATGGAAAGCATAATTAATATTCAGGTTTAAGTTCCACTGATAAAGAAGAATTCCTTTAGTAATAAATTCATAAATATTATGGACCTCATCTATGTGGGATTAGGTGTAAGTAAGATACCACTTGGTGTCTTTGTACCATCAACAGCCTTCTGCATATTTGCCAATCAAACTTTTATCACCTCATGCCCCAGTAATGATATGCCCGGGGACACATGGGGTTGAAGGCGTGAATGCTGTAAAGTAAAAACACTTTGCCATAAGTCCTTTATGTAGTCCAATTTAAGTTTAGTACCACAATTAATTTATACTATGTTTCTTTCTCGTAACAATCACTTTAGTCACTACAATTTGATTTGAACAGCAAATCTGGATAATCACACACAGGAAAGATGGGTGACTTTAATAACAAAAATAATACAACATGGGCGAGCGTTGTGGCAAGCGGTGCGCTTAACGGTGCAACTAAGGGTAAGAAACGCCCTGGAGGGGGACCAAGAACCTAATCTGCAAAGAAATCGCAAACTCAGACACCATCTGGGTTTATGGTATTTACTGTAAAGCACGCGCAATACATGTACATTCAACTCAACCAACCTTTGTCAAAGGTGGAACATGGGATCAGACTCTTCCTTGGGGATGAGTCACCAACCCTGTGGGAGAAAACATGTGAGGCACAGCCCTCACTTTTCCCTCACGCGGTGTACGTAGCCACCAACAACATGGGCTGCAGCTGGATCGATATTGGTTTTGAAACAGCCAATGAAGCTAATGCCGCATCAAAAATCTGCGTGGAAATTGCCCTCCCTGAGGGCAAAAAAATTGTGCACACTGCGCGCACCAGATGGAACAAAGCGAAAACTTTGTTCATCTCCTTTGACTCGCTCCCCACCAACCTTCCTCATAAGGTAATTGAGGAGGAGCTCCACAAAGGTCTTGTGGCCTATGGAGAAATCCAACAACCTGAATTACAGCGATTTTGCTTAATGCCTGACCTGTGCACGGGCAAAGCTATCTCTGTAATCAACCCCTTCCCAGAAGTGGAAGAGGACTTATCCAGAATTCCCCGCGCAGCAGAATTTCACTTTGCAGATGGGGGCCAGTCAGCTGCATTCTGAGTTACACTGGAACGCGCACCACCCATTTGCAACCACTGTGGCTCACTGGGCCACAAGGAACATGCATGCCCTGTAAAAGAGGGCTTAATGGAAAATGATTTTGTGAAGAAGCTATGGACGAAGATAATGAAAACTTCGCCAAAACGACTGATGGCCACCAACCATTCTGCTGGGGTGAATATGGACTATACTCCATCATGGACCCAGTACAAGTAAACAGCGTAAAGCAGCACAAAAAGCCCGCAAGAGAGCAGCGGCTGAAGCGGCGGCACACGCGGAATCCTCCATTAACCACGGACAAATTCAGGAGGATATTTCAGATATTCACTGAACCAACCAATCAGAACAATATGCCCAGGTCGAAAATTTTCACAGTAACCAGACTGAGCCACAAAGCGTCATCAGTCATGCACATACTGAGGAACAATGCAACCACAATTTGGGTGAAAATGCGGTGCACAATGCAACAAAGTTGAACCTCAAAAATATAAAATCCAATTAACAACCCGCATCAAATCAACATGAGACCTGTGCAGGAAAAGTTGATGCAAATGCAAAAAACCGCATTTCCTTAAATCATTGGGTCAGATCAAGGGAACTAACAATGGCAGTGAAAGAGTTGGAGTACAGATGCAGAGCATGGCCAAAATGAGCCACGATGGGATAGGACCAGAGGGTCCTCCCAACTGCTCCTGAGGCGCCATGGGCACCTCAGTGTCAATAGGGACATTAAATATTTTGGGAGCCAGGGCTCATACGTCCCAAGCCAAAAAGCTGGCATTCCTGCAAAAACCTCTTGTAGACATCTTGGCCATCCAAGAAACCCACTGCCTACAAGGGGAAGAAGAATCCTGGTCAACCAGGGTCGCACCATCACAATCAGTATGGACATCTCACTGTGGGGTGATAGTCCAAAACAACAAAAAATTTAAAATTACAAATTCATCATCACACTTGCATGGTTGAGTCCTGGTAGCAACAATCACATGACAAGATGAAATAATTTCGTTAGCATGTATCTACGCACCGTGCACTGCAACTGAGAGAAAAAAAAATTTTGAAAAAATTTCTACTCTCACCCTCCCACCAGATATCATCATGTTAGGCTATTTCAACTGCTGGGATAACCCCAATACAGATCGATGTCCTAATCCCAGGGGATACCCACCTGGACACATTGAATATCGCACAATGAAGGCATCTCTTGGCTTACAGGATGCTCTTCCTCCCAGTTCACCAATCCTTCCCCATATGACAAGACCCAACATATGTGAGGGACTGCTCATATTAATGAGTCGTATTGACCACATCCTCATCCCACAATCCCAACACTCAAGAATCTCCAAATTTACAACAAAAAAGATCAATTTTTCTGATCACCGATTAGTTATGGTGCAGTTAGCGCCAACCCAATCCCACACACAGGTGTCGCCTTGGAGAAAGCTTCACCCAGAAAATATAAGATTGCCTGAGATATCTGACTGGGTTGAAAACAAGTCTACAAACCCAGAATTCACAGCCCCATTTACTTCAGATCCCATCAGAACATGGGAAAATTTTTTTAAAAAAATTTAATCAACAAAACCCAACATATTGTATCATGCAAGTACACCGCGGACACAGCCACAATCAAGTATACCTTGCAGAACTAGACCACCTGTAAATAAATACTCTGAGATCTGGCTATAGCCCTAATTGGGGATGCAAATGGGCAGAAATTTCAGCCTGACTTAACAATCTCATCTTTGAACACCAACACAGAATCAAAGTATTGAACAAAGGTAAGTAATAAAGGAAGGCGAAACTTGTTTGACATACTTTTCTGCTAATTCCACTCTCGTGGAAACCAGCCCACATACACACAGGTCTGCAAGACCAACGGCACTGTGGCAACTGACCCTGAGGAGGTCAAGGCGGAAGTACACCGCTATTACACCAAAATTATATCTCGCGATATGCCAACAGATCCACAAAAAATTAAAAAATTTATTCAAACTGCCAAGATACAAAGTACACCACCAAATTACAATATACTATCCCTTATCACACGGGAGGAGCTTTGGGAAACAATTTGCAGTGCACCACGTAGGAAATGCCCAGGGCCTGATGGGATACCCTACGAATTTTACAAAAAATATTTTCAACAAATCGCCCTCCTCCTTTTGGCGTCAATGAACCAGAGTTTGTTGGAAACACGCCTATTACCAGGAGGCCATTAATCCTAGGTTATAACCTTGTATAAAAAGGGTGACAAGTTGGACCTGGCCAAATGGCGCCCAATTGCACTCTCCAACACTGACACAAAAACTATAACAAAAATTCTAGCAGCTAGATTAGGCGCAATTGCATCTGACGCCCTATCACCCAACCAGTTTGGGTTTATACCAGGGCGTTCAATCTGGAACAACATACACCCTGTTGCAAACATTTGCTAATCCAAAGCAACTGGTGCCCTGGTCTTCTTGGATCAGGAAAAGGCGTATGACCGTGTTAGCTGGCCATACCTAAAAGAATGTCTACATGCCTTCAAACTCCCACCAAGATTCATAAAATGGGCGATGCTCCTAACAGAATCTGCAACCATGGCTGTATGCGGCCCTGGATTCCTAACAAACAAGATTAAACCACACATAGGGCTCAATCAAGGGGATCCCCTCAGCCCACTGCTATACAATTTCAGCTTTGACCTGCTCCTCCGAGTAACTGACTCACGTCTCATGGGGATAACCGCACAAGGACAACCAACAGTCAAGATACTGGCCTTTGCAGATGAATGCGTAGCAGGTATAGCAAACTATGAAGATGCCCGACAGTTGGAACACACTCTAGAGGAATACTTCAAGGTGAGCAATGCATCGCTCAACAAAAGGAAGACAGAAATCATCCTCTTAGGCAAATACACAAACAATTGGGCCACAACATCAGAACCTCACACCAACATTCGAAGAAAAAACCCAATTATAAATTATATTACCCTTTGCAACACCGCCCACCACCACTCCTGTCTGACACCTTGGAATCTGGCTAGAATCAGGGGAATATGCTAATGAGACAATGGAAAGTAACCTGTTACAACAGGTATCCAAACGCGTCGCCTTCCTCGAGGGAAGAACCCCAGGACTAACAGGACGAGTTACAGTTGCTAACTCACTCATCCTCCCAATACTGTGGTATCAGGCCCATGCGATAGCCTTCTCACCTACCTTTATAACCTCAATTCGCGCACTTATCCAGGGCTGGCTGTGGCCTGGCTCTCACCCTCCTATACGGATGGAAACACTATTTGGCCCACGCTCAAGCGGAGGCATGGGACTAATAGATTTTGAGAGCCATGCCAATCACATCCTAGGTACCTGGATAAAGGAAATCCTTGCTCCAGACCTCCCGCAACAATATTGGTCCAGAGCAGCAAGGACTAACTTTGCACAGGCGCTCAAATTAACTAACCCACATAGTCCACCCAGACTACTTTCATACCTTGCCAAGCACCCTACTGCAACGGGTCCACATGGAACCTCCCCTCATTTCAAACATATCCTCCGAACTATCCGCCATATGGGATGGACCATAGAGAACATGGGTACTATACAGGGAAGGGGACAACCCAGCCCCCAAAAATAAAATTAAGAAACCCATAAAACCACCCCCAGAGGGATATGCTCACAACAACCCCAAGCATAGCTAGGATAGAATACCTAGATATGCTGGACATTCCCTATGATTTAACCACACAGAAAGAAATGTGGAAAATGACACACCACCCACTCCTACAACCAAGGATAAGAGCAAACGCCTGGCGCTGTTTGAGAAGGACCTATAGGATGGCGGACCGCTCCAACTCCCTCCACAAAACATGTGCAGTATGTGGAGGGGAGGGATCCCTACATCACCGCCTAGAAACATGCCCCCCAACCAAAGCTATATGGCAGGAAGTCGCACGTCTGCTCAAGATTCAAAACGAACAGGAATTCTCGATATCAAAGAGTATCTTCGCGCTCCAGATTGAGTCACCAATACCATCTACCCTCTGCTCCCTAATAATACCCATTGCAATGTGGACAATACACACAATTGCATTAGATGCGTTCAAGGGCACGGTCCCAATCATTCATGGGATTATTAACAGATTCCATGTCCACTTACTAGAGCACTTCCAAGCCTGTTTCTATGGATATATGAGACCAAGATAAAAAGCGCTCATAGAATCATGGTTCTCACTCTGGTTCCTCCACACAGACCCTTTCCTTCACACCTGCTCCATAGCAGGGGAAAACCCCTTGGAGTAGTGCACCAACCCCCCCATACCTGGCAGTCCCGCTGGCAACAGGGGTAAATTGAGTACCCTGGGGTGCCCAATTTTTATATTTCTTAGTTATTCTCTTAGTTTCAGATATTCGGTAATGTCTGTCCCCTGGTCAGCTTAACTCAGTTAAATAAAATTAATTTAGACTGGAGGGTACATTTATGTTATGGACTAAATGCAAGGGCGGTCTTTTTATTGTACATTGTTTGGGGAGGACCCTAGTCCTCTACTTTAGCCATCAATTAAGGATGGGAACTACTCCATTCCAATACTTAAGGTTAATATGTGAAGTGTGGCAGGATCTTTGGGTACGCCTTTTGATGAGAAAACACTAATATTTTCTAACCAAGAATCTTGATCTTCTCCTCCACCATGATGACAATACCTCCAAAGTAGCGTGTAACTTCTCTAATAAACATATTGCAGTTCATGTATGAAGTACAAGTGCGTACTGATATAAAAATTGATTAAATTGGAGGGGCAATGTCATGTACACCCCTTTAAAAATGGTGCATTCCAGGCCAGCTGTTTTATAAACTACCTGGTGCTCAACATTTGGTTTTAATAGCTACCTAGAAACCAGTTTGTTGCTACTACATTAAAAGGTATACAATTACAATAACAGTGAAAATCTAGGTTCTGCTATAGATATATTACAATATCTAAACTTAAAGTTATAAAGAATCTTGGCTGTTTAATATGTTTATAGCTAAGAAATTTCTTTTTCCAAAAACATTTAATGGCATTTTTATCTGTGGTTTCCTTTTGGTGATCATATCTACATGTAAGGCTACAACTACTCCCTTAAAGGACAATATGTGGAAGACAGTTGAGGTTCATCCGAGTAATTCTATTCAAGTAACTGATATATTTAAGGTCTTTTAATTTCTTGGTGTGCTTCCTCTACCTCCGCTCCTTTTGCTTAGGAATGAGTTAGTAAGTGCACATTGTTGTAATTAATGCTGTCATATTAATTTTTGGTATTAAGTTGGGCTCCTTATTGAAAAATATACTTCATTCAGGTGGGACAGTTGAGGTTAAATTAATAAAGGTATAGTATCTATTCTTTATTCCGCCTGATCTTTTCCCTAGTTGGGTGGTTCATCTACACCACATTACTCATTGTTTAATGAAGAATTGTAAGTTGAAATGGTCCCATTGGCAAAAATGATGCAAAGTCATATGGGAACCCTTGTGTCTGTGAGTTTTGTTCTTCATCTCAGCATGAGAATTTGTAGGATTGAGTGACAGATAGTATGCTGCCTGGGGAGGAGACTCAATTTTAGTCTAACAGCAGCAGTAGGTGTTTAATTTAGATTTTGGGGGTCTGAATCTAGAAGATAGTCTTTTTAGATCAACAACTATCAAACAGGGGCACATCTCCTTCTGGACTTGAGCTATCATGTTAAAAAGCTTACCTTGTAGTTTTACAATGATGTCATTGCAATTTCAATGTCAGCCTCAGATAGTATGCCTGCTCCTACTATATTTGAGCTTCAAAGGTGAATTGATTGATAATTTTAAAATTGTCTTGTCCCATTGGAAACTG
This sequence comes from Massospora cicadina, assembly GCA_022478985.1. NCBI lineage: Eukaryota > Fungi > Entomophthoromycota > Entomophthoromycetes > Entomophthorales > Entomophthoraceae > Massospora > Massospora cicadina. Next base: position 8,335 of record JAKSZP010008089.1, on the reverse strand, counting down.
ATTATTATGAAGTCAACCTTTCGCTGAGCCATCTTTTCTATTCTATAAGAAATCTTAGTATTATGCTTTGACCTCCTGGTAGGTTATAAAGATGTCCTCCAAGTAACAAGTGACTTAATTTGCGATTCTGATATCTAACATGGAAATTTGTACCTCTGTCTTGCATCAGTCTGGAGCTCCTTCTATGGCAAATTAAAAGCAATAAAAGAATAAATGCATAATCCTTTTTAGAAGAAATAAAATAGTCTTTGCAAAAGATTTCATTCCTTTCTGAGCTACATTATCTTAAAGCAAAATAGGGCACTCTTAAAACTTTTATTTCTCGTTGCAAACACTTTTGCAACCCATTCAATTCAAGACTAAATCTAGTTTGATAATCTCATAGAGGGGATTAGTCTGCGCCCATGTCTGGGAGCAGTTGGGCAAGCAAGGCAAGAGGAGCAGGCGGAAGGCCCACGGCCTCTAACGTTTGAAAATGCCCAAAAGAATCTGGCAGAATAGAAAAAAATCTAAAAAAACTGGCGGTCACAATTTCCCCGGAGATACTTGCATGGCAAGCACAATGCAACCAGTACATCAACACGCCACATTCCCAGCCACTTTTGTTGGTGGAATTCGGAGTCCATGTGTATCTGGACATCCAAAAAATGGCCCTATGGGAAAAATTTTGTGAAGATGTACACAAAATTTTCTTGACCGCAGTGTACGTTGCACCTCACTCCATGTCATGCAGTTGGCTGAACCTAGGTTTTGAAAGCAAAATAGCAGCAGATGAGGCTGCAGCGGTGCACATAGTGGTCGACCTCCCCAAAGGGCAACGGGTCATCGAAACTAAATGCACCAGATGGACAAAATCAAACCAAATTTTCCTCACGTTTGACTTTTTGCCTACTACAGTAAAATGTGATATTTTGGAGCAATACCTGAAAGATGGTCTCGCCATATATGGCGAAATACAATCTTTCAAAATGCATCGTTTCACGCTGATGCCACACCTGTGCACTGGCAAAGCCATTGCAGTTCTGACCCCAACTGAGGAGATCGCAAAGGACCTAACCCAGATCCCACACTCCACCTTTATTGACATCGCAGGGCACACCACCCACCCATTCTAGCAACCATGGACAGCGCGCCCCCCATTTGCACCCACTGTGACATGTTCAGCCATAAGGCGCATGCATGCCCCATCAAAGAGGGCGTCACATTCTAAGAGCACCCCTTGGCAGCCATGGCCAGCAGAGAGGCGCACTACAAACCAACCGCAAGCACCAAGGAGGCTTTCCCGTGGGGAGCACAAGGCTGCTACCTATTGGTAAAGCCCATCTCCCCGCAGGAGTGGAAGAAGGCCAAGCAGGCCCATAGGGCCATGGCCAAGGAAGTGGCCAAGGCCACCACCACCATACCACACTCATAACGCCAGGAGGACATAAAGACCTTCGCGGCAGAAGCAACTCGGGAATCCATCACCCAATCAGATTGGGAGGCCCATGCCGAATGGGCCACTCAATCTGAGGATCTGATGGGAGATTCAATCTCACCCGATTGCTGCACCCAAGCCCCAGTCAAAACTGACTTGGGACCTATCCCAAACAAAACATTTTTTTTTGCCCCACTCGACGGTGCACCAAACTTATCCGCACCGCAAAAAATTCGTCCAACGTTGGGAAAACAAAAAGTGAAGGCCAAAGCCAACGCGACTCTTTCCACAAAATTAACAAAAACCCTGATAGCGTTGCTGCTAATACCCATGCTGCTGTGAAAGCCCGTGGGGACCTGGAAGAGGCTGGTGGGCCCAGGGGCCCACCCCCTTGCACCTAAGGTGCAATGGGGGAAACCTTCACTCTAGGGATGCTGAATATTGCCGGACTCAAGGCCTCCCTATCCAGGGCTAGGAAACTGAGTTTTTTATAGAACAATTTACCCATGGATATCCTGGCCATCCAGGAGTCCCACTGTCCATGAGGTTCCGAGGAAGCTTGGAAAACAATGCTCCTACCATCCCTATCCTTTTGGTCAAAGCACTGTGGGGTGCTAATTCAGAAAAACAATTTTTTCAAATTTACATCTTCAGAAACATTCCTAAATGGCCGAGTGCTCATTGTCACCTTCTCATGGGCTGATGTTGCACACACAATCATCAACATTTATGCCCCAAACGGTGCACATGAGCGTCGGGAATTTTCTCGTTGGTCAAATCCCTCCTGCTACCCCCCAATTCTTTCCTAATTGGCAACATGAACTGTTGGCTAACCTCACCAAAAGACCGGTGGCTGCCCTCACCCCACGCCCCACAGGGTCACATAGAACTACGCGTTCTAAAAGCCACCCTTGGGTTAATGGATGCACTGCCATGACATGCCCCACTGCTCAAAAACATGATGCGTCCCCACGTCCACAATGGCCAAATAAGGTCCTTGCCCGCATTGACTTATTCTAGCGCCGGCGAAATTCCAACCCCACATCTCCCACTTCAAACAACGAAAATGGAATTCTCTGACCATCGACTAGTCTCGCTAACCTACCACCTACCTGTCACAGCTGCTAAGGCCCCACATTGGTGCAAAATCCGCCCCCCCAGAGCTCATGTCGCCAGGATTTTCCACGTGGGTGGAAGAGGCAACTTTGGCAAAATTGTTTGTTGCACCATTTGTGCGGACCCCATTTCCACATGGGCAACTTTCAAAGAAGACACCATCTGCCACTATCGCCATCTCTCATCCAGACGCTCATGAGCCACATTGGTGGTTATATCGCACGCGCTGGCAGAATTGGCCCACTTGGAGTCAAACATTCCAGCCTCAGGATATAGCCCTGCATGGGGCCAGAAGTGGGCGGAGGCAGCTGCCCACCTCAACGCACTTGAAAGGCAACACAAACATTGGGTTTGTGTCCAATACAAGGCCACACGCATCACTAAAGGTGACAAGTGCACCGCATACTTCTTCAAAAAATTTTTGCACCATGCCAGAGCATGGCCTGCACACAGGTGCGAAGATCAGATAATTCTATTGTGGACACACCGGCCAAAGTGGCAATCAAAATGCAAAGAAATTACTCCAAGTTATACCGAGCCAAACCAATTCAGCTGGCCGAAATGGCAGAATTTCTTGACCAAGCTCATATCCGCACCATTTTCTGATACCCGGAAATAATGAATTTAATTACTCCGAACAAATTATGGACTACCATTCGTGGTGTGCCAAACCAAAAATGCCCAGGCCCAGATAGCATTCCATATGAGTTCTACAAAAAATATTTTAAATACATATCCCCATTGCTGCTAGCCTCACTCAACCAAAGCCTGGTGGAAATGCGCCTCCTACCAGGAGGACATGAGGCTTTTACGGTCACACTCTTCAAGAAAGGGGATAGGCTTGACTTAGCCAACTGGCGCCCCATTTCTCTAACAAACACAGACACCAAAATTTTAACCAAAATCATGGCTAACCGTTTAGGGACTGTAGCATCTGCCACCATCTCCTAGAACAATTTGGTTCATCCCCAGAAGGTCGATTTGGGATAACGTGCACTCTGTGGCTAATGTGTGTCAGTCCACAGCCTCTGGGGCACTTGTATTCTTGGACCAACAAAAGGCCTATGATAGAGTAAACTGGGAATACCTTAGGGCCTGCCTCTAACAATTCCGCCTACCTCCCCGCTTCAATAACTGGGTGATGCTGCTCACGGAATCTGCAACAATGGCAGTGCGCAGCCAGGTTTCCTAATGGAAGTAGTCCGTCCTCAAAGGGGCCTGCGACAAGGGGACCCCCTCAGCCCACTCTTATACAACTTCAGCCTTGACCCACTACTGCGAAATGTGAATGCCCAACTCACTGGGGTCCATGTGCCAGGCCAAACCCCAGTCAAGATGATGGCATTTGCAGATGATTGCGTGGTGGGGGTGTCTGATAACAAAGATGCACGCGCGCTTGAAGCCCTCATCCAGGAATATTCCCGGGTAAGCAACGCGGCACCGAACGCCTCCAAAAACCGAAATCATCCTCCTTGGTCAGTTTCAGAACTGCTGGGCCTCAGCAAGTAGTTCCCAATCCGGCCCATCTGCTCGCCCACGTCCACGCCTTACTAACTCAACACACACCGCTCCACTGGTGCTCCCCTTTGTGCCACGACCTACCATAGGACGGTACACCATCTGGGCGTGTGGATGGAGGCAGGTGGATACGCGTCAGCAGTAATGGAGTGCCATATACTGGACAACGTGACGAAGTGAATCGCCTCTCTCAGAGCCCACCCTACTACCCTCACTGGCAGGGTTGTTCTTGCCAACTCTATGCTTCTATCCAAAGTCTGGTTCGGAGCCCACGCCATCCCCTTCTCCCCAAGCTTCTTCAAATCCCTGTATGCTTTGCTACAAGGTTAGCTTTGGTCAGGCCGCCCTCCACCAGTACGGCTAGAGGTCATGTTTGGCCCTCATCATCATGGTGGCATGGGCCTACTTGACTTCAAAGCCCATGCTGCCAAGATCCTGGGCACCTGGATTGTGGCTGTCACTGCTCCTACACTCCCATCCCAACACTGGTCCCGCGCGGCCCGCTCCAACTTCTCCTGAGCCTTGGGCCTCAACAATCTATCAAACCCCCACTCCCTGATGAAATACCTCGCATCACACATATCGGCCACAGGTCCTCACGGGACCAAAACCCACTACAAACGAATCCTACTCTCCATGCGAAGCGCAGAGTGGAGAATTCGTATTAGTGGACATACAACCCGAAGAGGCCGCCCCTCTCCTCAGTTCACACAAGAGGTACAGGGGCTACCCATCCATGATGGCGTGATCCCCATTCGACCCCAAGTCCTATCCAGGGTGGAACACCTGGACATGATGGACATCCCTTAAACCATAAGACCCAAAAGACTATCTGAAATACGCACACCATCCTCTGTTGCAGCCTCAAGTCCGCTCCCATGTGTGGCGCTGCCTGAGGCGGGTGTATCATACAGCTGAGCGCTCTAATGCTTTACACTCATCCTGTGTCGTTTGTGGCCAGTATGGAACGCTGTTTCACCGCCTGGAGAAGTGCCCCACCTCTAAAGTAATATGGCGCGAAGTCCAACGTCTGCTAGGCCAGGATCAAACACATCCCTTCAGTTTGTCAAGAGATATGTTTGCTTCATCAATGGCCTCCCCCTCCCCACCCTCCCTCCGTGCTCTGGTGGTTGCAATCGCCATGTGGACTATCCACACGATTGTCTTGGATGCCATCGCTGAATCCATCCCCACCCTCCCTGAAGCTGTCCACAGATTCCGGTCTCATTTGGTGGATCACTTTCAAGCGTGGATGTTTGGATATCTCCCACCGCGTCGCCGACAGCTGGTCTCCTCCTGGTTCCCAGTCTGGTTCATCAAATCAGACCCCTTCCTCCACACGTGCTCAATAGTGGCTACGTCCCCTACACACGTTCCCTCCCCCTTCCCATAAGTGGCGTTCCCGCTGGCAACAAGAGATAGCATCGCTTCTCTGGGGTGCCTCCTCTGGTACTAAGTTTTGTCTCGTCTGAGTCATATTTGGAAGTGTCCGTCCCATGGTCGACCTTCCCCGCAATAAATTTAAAAATTTAAAATAGGGCACTCTTGTCTGGTATAGTTTAAACCAAGGCAAAGGGTGTAGACAGAGTGGATAATGAATTCATCATTCCCTAACTTTGAATTGCTGTTGTTCCATCAGCTGACATTAGAGCAACTGTTAAAAATCATTTCTTAGGTGTCATGGTTGGAAAATGACATCATCCTTAGGACCAAAAAAAGACAAGATGTTTGCAGGGAGGCCAAGAAGGTGAAGTTAGCAGGTCTCACTGACCTCAAGCATACCATAGATCAACGCTGGGTGAAGGCTAAATATGCCCAAGTTGGTCCTATGGAAGCAAGCGAAGTTCAGCCCTGTATGGGAGTAGGGGCGTTAAAACAAACTAGTTTTATTACAACAGAAAACGGTTCACTTTGGTTTTTGGGTGAACGGTGTTTTGAAACCCGTTTGGTTTACATTATCCAGCTTGGGTTGGCCATTTTTACAACCAATCACCCGAGTTTAGTCAATTACTCAATATAGCATTTGCCTGATGGAAGTGTGTGACTATTGGCGCGCCTTTGCTTAGACCCACTTCCCTTGATTGATTATTTTGCCGAATCTCCTTAAGTTTCCCATGTCAATACCAATCTTCCTTGTTGGTCAACTTCTCCCTTAAATAAAATCCCTTTTTTAGTGCACCATTTTAATTATGTTATCTTGGATATTCCTGTTTGGACCTCTTTGAGAAGGTCTCACGCAACGTTAACCATTTAATTTGTACTACAGTAAGTTTATCCGCCAGTGCACCATTGGACTGCCCAGGTTCCCTCCAACCTAGAACGCCTAAACCTTACCCCTCCATGCACCTCGACGCTTCTTTTTGGTTAAATATCTTAGGGATAACCCTTTCATTTCTACGTTACTCAAGCTCAAGCACCCTCTGCAGGGCTTTAGTAACTCTAGTACTATCAACTAGTTTCCTGGTGTTGGCCCTGTTCACGGTGCACTACCACGCTGTGAACAGGAGAGTTATAGACACTCTCCTTACATTAGTTGACTAACCACTTTATCTTATGTGCACGAACATTTTCTGTGTGGAACTTTCACAAAGCGTAAACAGTGTGCACCAGCTGTGGGCTTTGGCTTTGGTCAGCCGCTCTGCTGTTTCCTATTTTTCCCAAAGTTTGGAGCATCCCAGCTTTATTTTGGCTGCCTCCATCTGGAAAGTACCCACTCTTCATGTTTGTACCTGGTGGATATGGATGCTTCATGGTCTGGAAGTTGCAATTACCTGATTTTCCACAGAGATTTACAAATTCAATTAAAAAAACGGGTTTTACTTAGGTAGCACATTCAGATGATGCTGGCGGAATCTTTAAAGCTGGGCCTGGGGGTGATGACCTTGGATAACGTCGGCAATCTGTTGCTGTTATGGGAATAGGGTCGTTTGCATCTTAAAACACATTTTATAGTGAAAGCACCACATATACCTCTGAGCCATATTTGCTCTCATATGGCTCAGAGATGGAACCTACTCCTGTGTACCAAATTACCCCTGAAAACCCCCGTTTGACCTCTTTATGATTCGCAGCACTCAGGAGGTTGAAAAAGAGCTGCGTTTACAATACAAAAACATTTAAGCCCCTTATGAAGATATGGTGGAATATGCGGCCATAGTAGTAAGAGTGGCCAAATATCCTTCCCCATTCTTTAATTCAAACACATACCAGGGTGACGTTTTATGCCAGATGAGTTTTTTCGGTGATGTTCTGGCGTTGTCTGCTATAAATAAAGACCATTCAGGGTATTTTCTACTGACTGCTACCCTTTCCTCACCTTTAAGGAAATTCAGTACCACTATTCTGGTGGATACTGGCGCAGCTGAAAACTTTATGGACCAAAGCCTAGCCGACTACCTTGAGATGAGTTACTTTCCAGGTGGTATGGTTAGGGGAGGGGAGTCCCAAGGTATTCCCTCTCTGAAAGTCATTGGGACAGGGGACTATCAGGTTGGCAAGTACCACCTGTCCAATCACTTCCAAGCGATTTAAAACCTCTTGTACCCTATCATTTTGGTGTGTAGTGGTGGCGGAAGTTTGATGTCAGAACCAACTTGAAAGAGAACACCCTATCCCTCACATTAATGAATGGTCGCACATTAATTGTTCCTTTGTCTGAGGCTAATGTTAAGGGCGAATTACCCCACTGGCCCCACCTTCACAAACTTATCCTTGCCCCTATGCTGAAGCCCACCGAGTAGGTTCCCCTCCCTTCTTTTTTGGAGAGGTTTGAATCCTCTTTTGATGCAGCATCTGCTAGCGCACTCCATGAGCACTCTGAGTTTGATTGTGACTTCAAGCTCAGTGTGGATCTGGTGCATATATCTTCTCCCATTTACCCATTGACTGTCCTGGAGGAATAGGCATTAGATGTGTGGGTGAAGGAGAAGTTAGCCAAAGGCGCGATTTTTCAGCATACCTCCCCAGTATGCTCCCCACTTCTCTTTATGTAGGAAGCTGATGGAACTTTACGCCCTTGTGTAGACTATGGAAACCTCAACAACGTCACTGTACCAGATCTACATCCCATCCCTTTGTATTTTCAGATTGCGCGCTATGTAGAGGAGGCTAAGGTCTTTTCCAAGCTAAATTGCCTCAATGCATTTAATCAGATTAGATTAAAAAGGTACAAGAGTGGTTAACCGCGTTGCGTACCAGAAAAGGGATTTTCCATTTCAGGCATGCCCTTAAGGCTTAAGAATGCCCCTACTATCACTCAACGCCGCATTGATGCAGCGTTTGGGG